>SJYQ01000666.1:102302-114426 GCA_006410935.1 Redunca redunca
CTCAATGGACATGGGTTTGGGTGGACTCCAGGAGTTGGTGATGGACAGGCAGGCCTGGTGTGCTGCGGTTCATGGGGTCGCAGAGAGTTAGACTCAACCGAGCAACTGAACTGAACTGAGTTTAAAGAGAAAAACCTACAAGCTTCTGGAGAGGGAAAAACAGCAAGCCTATGTAAAAACGAAAATGTCCACCACTAGTTCCTTAAAGACATAGAAGAACACTACAAAGGCTCCTAAGGGAAAACACTGAACCTAGAATTCTGTTCGCTGTGAGGTGTTTAAGTGTGAGACTAAACTAAAGATAGCTTCAACTATGCAAAAGTTCAAAATTTTTATTTCCAATGCATCATCTATAAAGAATTACCCAAGGATGGCAAAATAAAAAATGGATCACAGAAGGTAGATGTTCGATACAAGGGGCGGTGGTAGGCAAAACAAAACAAAAAACCTACACAGGTATGATTTATTGGTGAGTTTAAATAGTTTTGATTATAAGATGAGAGAAGTTGTTTGGTAAAAACCAACACAACACTGTAAAGCAACTGTCCTTCAATTAAAGATAAATAAAATTTTTTTTAAATGAGAGAAAATTAAAAATACAGACCTAACAGTTTAGGTAACTGCAACAATACACAAGACAGAGTAGAAAAAATATACAAATGCTAAGGCTCTTGTAATGTTGAGCAGAGGATACAGTTATCAACTCTAAAATCATAGAAAAACACATTTGATTACCATTGTTAAATTTTTAAGAGTAACCATTGCTCACAAGAGAAATAAAAATTTTAACTTATTTCAACAATTGTTTGAAAAAATGGGAAACTTCCTAAGTGACAGAGTTTGAAAACAAAAGAACAGAAAAAGATATAGTTGGCAAAAAAATATATATATAGTTCTAGTGTTCAAAATAAAGTCATTCTGAGGAAAACAAGGACTTACTCTATAGATAAAGGTGTGATTCAGCCATGGGATATTTGGAGTAAACTTTTATATACCTAAATAGTTGTAAAATACAAAGCAAAAAATTGTAAAAATGTAAAGGGAGAAGCTGGTAACTCCATAATTACAGTGGAAAACTAACATGTCTCTGGAACTGATAGATCAAAGAATCACAGAGAAAACAGAGGAGCTGATAATATGACTAATAACTGCAATCTCACTGAGATACATAAAAGTGCATACCCAACATAAAATATATAGTTTAAAGCTCTTGGATGATTTATAAAAATTGACCATTTATTTGAAAAGAAAAGTCACAAATTTTAGCGTCATCAATAACTAAGAGTGGAAATCAACTGTACAGGCCCACAGCTTTGGTAATAACTAAAAAGGTAAACAAGGATCTACTCTGAAAAAAAAAAGATACTATTAATAGACTCAAACGTCTTCATAGATGAGTTCTCTAAGGTGTCAAGGAAATCTCTATGTTAAATAAACTCTTTCAGATTAAAAAAAAAATGGTTGAAAGCTTGCCAACTGTTTCTACATGACTAGAATAATAAACCCTAATATCAAAACCAGATAGGGAGAGGACTAAAGAAAGAAGGAATAATACTAGCAAGAGCTATACTAAGCGGCTTCCCTGGTGGTCCAGTGGTTAAGAATCTGTCTTCCCATGCAGGGGACACAGGTTCGAATCCTGGCTGGAGAACTAAGATCCCACCTGCCATGGGCAACTAAACCTTGCTCACAACTAGAGAGGAGCCTACGTGCTGCAACAAAGAGGCCATGAGGGGCAACTAAGACCAGACACAGCCAAATATAATTTAAAAAGAGAGAGAGAGAGATCTACTGATGCCGTTTTTCATTAAGGTATTAAAGGAAATAAACCAAACAATCAACTCAGCAAATGCTGAAGAAAACACTTGATAAATCCTCATTCATTACTGAGAAAGAATAAAACAAACAAACAAACAAAAAAACACCAAAAATCCTGTTGGCAAGCTGGGAACGGAAAAGTTTGGAGCCTGACCGACAATGACTTGTATCTTACCTTCTCACTGGTAGGTTAACACCTGCTGCGAGGGTGGATGTGCAGGTGAACAGGCAGAGGACCCCTGTGGAGTAGGCCTCCTCTAAGAGCTTCCTTTCATTGCTGGTTAAGCCGCTATGGTGATAAGCAACTCCAAATGGGATGGTGCGCTTTAACACACGACACAGGTTGCCACCGCTGACATTCTTCAAGTTCTTAATCACCTCCTGTTTTTCTTTCTCTTTGTGCTTCAGATATTCCCTAGGGAAAAGATCTGTTAGAACCCTTGATCTTATAGGGACAGAGCATTTTAATTTTAGTACCTACATGTAAACATTCTCCTTTTAAAATCGTGTTACTTTTATTGACCTAAGTACATAAAATGTTCTTTGAATTCAAATTCCAATTTCATTAACAGGCAGTTTCTCTCAGCCTATTTGGGGATCACACAGTCCTGTGAAAATCTGCTTAAAACTAAGGGAAAAAACAGATATTCACATTAATACAACACTTTGCATATAATTTCAGAGGGTTTCTGTACTTCCTGAGGTTCAGTCTTATACTTCCTATAAATTCATGAATGCTGGGTTTAAACACCTGCTCTAGAAGTTACAATTTTTTTTTTTCCACAAGAAAATACATCTTCAGTGAAGATGAACTGCTTTGTCATAAATTTTCTTCTCTGAAGATAAAAATTATATATATTATTAAAGCATATGAATTATATGTAAAACACTGTCTAAATATTAGCACTTGAGAAGCCTCAGTAATATCCTACAATGCCTCCTTACCTAGAAGCATCTATTTTCCTCAATTCCTTTCTAGAAAAGAAAAAAAGGAAAGACTAAGTACAACTAACTACTAACTGACTGTAAGGCAACAACTTCTGAATACCAGTAGCACACAAATATAGCCTGTGTGCGTGCTACGTCACTTCAGTTGTGTCCAACTCTTTGCGACCCTATGGACCGTAGCCCGCCAGTCTCCTCTGCCCGTGGGATTCTCGGGTGGATACTTGGGTGTGTTGCCATGCCCTCCTCCAGGGGATCTTCCCTACCCAGGGATTGAACCTGTGTTCTTTTATGTTTCCTGCTTTGGCAGCTGTGTTCTTTACCACTAGCGCCACCTGGGAAACCCAAAAAATATTGTCTAAGATATAAATATAACACGGGCAGCCCTGCACTGTTGCAGTAAGCTTCATGGAAAGCACAGAGAGCCCTGGCTGGTGCTAAATGCACAAGTTCCGTAATTTCATAAGAAGCTGAGAAATGGGTGGCAAGGAGACAATGAAGAATGGGGCACAAAGTGGTCGAGAGTCAACAGTGCAAAAACCAAAAGTGAGAGCCGGGTAGGGAGCTACAGACTTTATGTTACTATTTTCCAGTCAGAGTTTGAGGTCCTGAAAGGGACAAATTCTTCTCAAGGAATTAAGTCTTAAGGACAATTACCCTATACTTTAAGAGAAGGGAGACATTATTTGTGTATGACCAGATAAGACATGGATCTGTGGAGAAGGGTTTTGTGGGGGGAAGTTGAGATGTGAGCTGGGTCCTGAAGAACGGGTTAGAGATGGCAGTTGATAGCTAAGTGGTGAACAGTACCGCCAGATTCATCATCTCTGAAGGAGAAGATTTAACTCCAGGACCAAAGACAGTCTTAGTCACTCGGAGCTTTGTGTAGATTTTATTTAAAGTGAAAGTGACAGAAAAAGCTTCTGACAAAGACATCAGAAGAGGGTAGTAGAGAACCCACTTCACTGATCTAAGTGGGGCCTTATACACTACTCACCTAGCTGCTGAGAATAGATAAAAAATGCTTCAAGGCTGTGAGAATTTTGCCCAGACCCTTTCCCAAAACATACACCCTGGGATGACATCAACACGAGATTAGCCAGAAGGAACAGGTTAACCCAGAGCTCAAGGCTGTGCAAGTTTTTACCCAGACCTTCTCCCACAACATATGTCCAAAGCTCAAAAAAAGGCACGTCCTTGAACAAGACACTGCTGCCTACAAGGACTACTTGTCTATGTCAAAAGAACGGGAAAAAGGAGGACTGCTGACCTCCTCCTTAAAGGGGCCTTAGGCTTGGACTCCTTATCAACCTGCCTAAGTTAACTCTTTCACAGTGAGGGGGTGGGGAAGTACATCATTGGCAGAAGGTAAAGCATGATCGAAGGGATGGAAATGGATGGTTCAAAGCATAAACAAATAAGACAAGTAGGGACGTCCCTGGTGGTCCTGTGGTTAAGAATCTGCCTGCCAATGCAGGGGCCATGGGTTCAGTCCCTGGTTAGGGAAGATTCCATATGCCGTGGAGCAACTAAGCCTGTACGCCACAACTACTGAGCTTTAGAGCCCATGATCTGCAACAAGAGAAGCCACTGCAATGATAAGCCTGAGCACCACAACTGAGAGTAGCTCCTGCTTGCTGCAACTAGGGAAAGCCTGCGCGCAGCAACGAAGGCCCAGCACAGCCAGAAATAAATGCATAAAAGAAGACAGAAGTCAACCTGGGTGATGTGCAGGGTGGATAAAGAGTAGAAGAGATAAGGATGAAAAAGTAAATCGGGTCAGATTTTAGCATGAATCTAGGCTAAGAAGCACTGTGGTATCACTATTACGGAGATTTTTAGGGAAAGTGATACAATCAGAGCTTTGGCTATTGTCAGGAAATAGTGTTTAAAAGACATTCTTGACTTAGAAGTCCAAAGCACTAACAGCCATAAAAAAGATAATTTTCCTTGAGGTTGAGACAATCACTTGGGGAAAACTCTGCTTCAGTCTTTGTACTTAAACACACATAATAAGCATATTCTAGGAGATTGTACTGTACCTGCTTCCTGTGAAAGTTATGATTAGGAGGCAAAATAATTAAGATAAGGGCTGATACTCCATGACTTTCAAGAAATTATCTTTCGAAGATACTACTGAGATCACAAACCATTTAGCCCTAGATTATATTCATCTATGTACAAATCACAGAAAAACAGAAAAAAGCATGCTCTAAACATGACAACATTTTAGTTAACAGCCACCAAGATGGGAGCTAAACTATTTTATTGTTGGTTGTTCAGTTGCTCAGTTGTGTCTGACTTTGCGACTCCATGGACTGCAGAACACTAGGCTTCCCTGTCCTTCACCAACTCCCAGAGCTTGTTAAACTCACGTCCATTGAGTCAGTGATGCCATCCAACCATCTCATCCTCTGTTGTCCCCTTCTCCTTGTTTTCAGTCTTTCCCAGCATCGGGGTCTTTTCCAATGAGTTGGCTCTTCAGATCAGGTGGCCTAAGTATTGGAGCTTCAGCTTCAGCATCAGTCCTTCCAATGAATATTCCGAGTTGATTTTCTTTAGGATTGACTGGTTTGATCTCCTTGCAGTCCAAGAGAATGTCAAGAGTCTTCTCCAGCACCACAGTTCAAAGGCATCAGTTCTTCAGTGCTTAGCCTTCTTAATGGTCCAGCTCACATCCATACATGACTACGGGAAAAACCACAGCATTATATGGACCTTTGTAGGCAAAGTAATTTCTCTGCTTTTTAATATGCTGTCTAGATTTATCATTGCTTTCTTCCAAGGAGTATCTTTTCATTTCATGGCTGCAGTCACCATCCACATTGATTCTGGAGCCCATGAAAATAAAGTCTGTCACTGTTTCCATTGTTTCCCCATTTATTTGCCATGAAGTGATGGGACCAGATGCCATGATCTTCATTTTCTGAATGTTGAGCTTTAAGCTAGCTTTTTCACTCTTCTCTCTTACCTTCATCAAGAGGCTCTTTAATTCCTCATTTTCTGCCATAAGGGTGGTGTCATCTGCATATCTGAGGTTATTATTATTTCTCCCAGCAATCTTGATTCCAGCTTGTGCTTCATCCAGCCCAGTGTTTCTCATGATGTACTCTGCATGGATGTTAAATAAGTAGGGTGATAATATACAGCCTTAATGTACTTCTTTCCCAATTTTGAACCAGTCCATTGTTCCATGTCCAGTTCTAACTGTTGCTTCTTGACATGCATACAGATTTCTCAGGAGGCAGGTAAGGTGGTCTGGTATTCCCATCTCCTTAAGAGTTTCCCACAGTTTGTTGTGATCTACACAAAGGCTTTAGTGTAGTCAATGAAGCAGAAGTAGGTATTTTTCTGGAATTTTCTAAGGATTTTGAGCATTATTTTGCTAGCATGTGAAATGAGTGCAATGTGCAGTAGTTTGAACATTCTTTGGCATTGTCCTCTTCTGGGATTGGAATGAAAACTGGCCTTTTCCAGTACTGTGGCCTCTGCTGAGTATACTCAGGACACTTACCTTAATAAAGCAGCAAGTAATATGGAAAATGTATTTTAGATGAAATTTTCCTTCAGAAAGAGTTAAGTTCTATCTCTTTACAAAAGTATCAAGGGTCCATTACAATTCACTAACTAAAGGTTCCAGGGAACCAAATTTTTAAGTATATCAATATTAAACATCAACATTTACGACCCAAGTAAACTATTATCCCTGAAAAGCAAAATAAGTCAAGGATATAACTTGAACAACAATCAATCTCATTTTACACAGTCAAAAGTCTGTCTCTAAATTTCCACATCACTTAGTTGGGACTATATTACCTTATTCTAAGAAAAATGACTCATTGAGCATCCTTCAATGATAATTTAATTTCCTTAGGTTTTTATACTCTACATTATCATTTTAAAGTCAGACTCTGTTACTGAAATGGGAAACACTCCTTGACTTTATCCCAAACATCGGCATCTTTGTGCTAGCCAATGAGTTGAACTCTGTATTAGGCCAATCCACGACAGTAGGATTGTGGGGGCAAGTGGAGGAGGGCTGGGTTAGAATCCAGGGTACTGATCTGTGCATAGTCACATAGCACTGGCTCAGGGGCCCATAAGAAGTCTGAAAAATATGCTCAAACAACACATGGGACAAAAAGGTACAGAAAAAACTAAAACTGTTCATACTTAAGGTCATTTTATACTTACCTCTATAACAGAGTCAATGCTAAAATACTATACAATTACAAAGCAGTACATTTCTTTATTATTTAGCAAATTCAATTCCAACGTCCACACAATCCAAGTGTGACGCTTACTAAGAAAACAAAGGCAACAGTATTTAATTACAGAGAAAGTTAAGCTAAGGATACGATCAATCCCTACACTGGTAAGTCCTCTGATCACACAGGCCTTCATCCCTACAGTGATTATTGATTACTCCTCTGATGACACAGGCCAGCGGTTGACCTTGGCTGTATGTTGCACTTGCTTAGAAGCTTTACAAAATAGTGGTACCTGAGTCCCACTCCCAAATATTCTGATTTGTCTTGGAGGTAGCTTGGGCACTGAGGTTTTAAAAGGGCTTCAAGGTGACTCACTGTGGAGCCAAGCTGTTGTATTAGTCAGCATACTCTTACACGTAGCCTTAGAATTTTTCTCTGGCTATTTCATATTTGTGAATTTCACAGCTCAGCTTTTTTCTGTCAAGGCCAGGACCTTTAGAATCTAGTATAATAAGTTAGCATAATGTCTGCAAAAAGTAATCAGTGCTTGTTAAATAAACAGAATACAGGCATGTAGATCATGATAAAAATGAAACAGAATATTTTTAGAAGATTAACATACTTGCTTAAACTTTTGCATATCATTTCTGCTACGTTTTCACAGTTCTTCTTAGTGGGACAAAAAACTAAGCAGGAATAATTGGGAATAACTTCTGTCACCAGTGCTACCAAGTGATCAGGATCCATCTTTTTCAGAGAATCGGAATACTGCACAACAAGATTTAGGAACAAAGTAGTTAGCAACCACGAAAGCTTTTCATTTTACCAGTGTGCTTGGAAAGGTAAGTAAATCAACCATAATTTTGAACTTCTCATTTAATAAATATGACCATTTAAAAGAAAAGATGCAACCTATATTACATAGCAAAATGTTAAGTCCCACTTTTGTTATTAGGGTTTTGTTAGGTGTATTTAATTTTAAATAAAGGAAGTGAAAATAATCAATTGTATTAATAACTCTATGGCCCGCCCATCTTCAACAAAGCAGAAAAAGTCCACAGAGAGAAACACAAATTGACCCTAATAATAGTCAAAGAACTGCATAAATAAGTTAAACCTCTTGCTATTACTAACAGTTTTCAAAAACCTACTCAATCATACCATAGGGCATGTTTTCATATATTTATCAAACAGACATAAAGAACTCAAAGAACAAAGAAAAATGTAAAGTTATTTAAAATCTCCTCACTTTCTTCAACTTTGAAAGTTGAGTCGCTCAGTCATGTCCGACTCTTTGCGAACGCATGGACTATAGCCTACAACGCTCTTCTGTCCATGGGATTTTCCAGGCAAGAGTACTGGAATGGGTTGCCATTTCCTTCTCCAGGAGATCTTCCCAACCCAGGGATCAAACCTGGGTCTCCTGCATTGTAGGCAGATGCTTTACCATCTGAGCCACCAGGGAAGATGGCTATGATACAGATTTAGAATAATATATCTTTATGTTGTTTAGTCGCTCAGTCGTGTCTGACTCTTTTGTAACCCCATGGACTGTAGCCCACTAGGGTCCTGTGTCCATGGAATTTCCCAGGCAAGAACACTGGAGTGGGTTGCCATTTCTTTATCCAGGAGGTCTTCCTGACCCAGGGATCGAACCCCTGTCTCCTGCATTAGCAGGTGGATTCTTTACCACTGAGCCACCAGGGAAGCCCAATATACCTTCGTGGAATAATAAAACTGCTGTAAAATTTCTTTCTCCCCTTTTCAGTGTCCTCCATGAAAACCACAGAACATTAGCACAGTAGACATCCATATTTTCATACACCAATATCTGAACTATATAGCCCACAAATATTTCTTCTTGTATTACTGTTGCTGCTGAATGGATAAACATTTATGGAAAAGTTCTCCAGGTTTTCTTGGTCCATGGAGCCCCAAGGTCAAAAGAAATACCTAACAGTTTGATTATTAGGTAGTCAGGTCCAAACAACAAGTATGCTACTGCTACTAAGTCACTTCAGTCGTGTCTGACTCTGTGCGACCCCATAGACGGCAGCCCACCAGGCTCTCCCGTCCCTGGGATTCTCCAGGCAAGAACACTGGAGTGGGCTGCCATTTCCTTCTCCAATGCAGGAAAGTGAAAAGTGAAAGTGAAGTCGCTCAGTCGTGTCCGACCCTCAGCAACCCCATGGACTGCAGCCTTCCAGGCTACTCTGTCCATGGGATTTTCCAGGCAAGAGTACTGGAGTGGGTTGCCATTGCTTTCTCCAAACAAGTATGCATTTCTTCATAAATAAGTAGCCATTTGAATAACAACAAATGTCAGTTGACAAAAATTTTTTCATTTCATTCTTAAATAACTATCATAACCCACTAAATGAGAAGTATGCACACCTGGGCCCTGCAGTCTTTCAAACCATGAAACCCTCATTTCCTGTTCCATATTGATTTTCACTTGGTATTTGCTTACAGTAAGCGGAAAAAAAAAAAAAAAAATCACCAACTTCACAAAGATATACTATCCTAGGAAGGAATGTAGTGTGATCTAATATTGACATTGGAAACTGTCTTGAACCAGTCATTTGTATGGTGTCCAACAGATGTCCACAATCAGCTTTTTTTCTCTGCAATATCTAAACTTTCCCATGGTACCCATGTGACTCCTTTGTGGTATCCCAGGGCAGCTGGGCACAAAGTCTAGGAACCTCACTCTCAGGGATTATGAAGGTTACCTTATAATTAAGGAGGCGTGAAAAAGTCATGCCATTTTCAGCTCTGCTGTCAACTTCATATATTGTGTCATTTATTTTCAGATATTCTTTTAATTCAACCTTGAATTAAAAGGACATTTGCAATTAATATCATATATAAATTCCTTTTTCTAGAGTTTCAAATCTTGTAAAATATGTTATAAAACAGAACACAAAGTTTAGCTTTCCTAAGGTATGCAGAATGCTTCAACTTAAATTTATTTCTTTCCCATTTAAGTTTCGTTTTGCTTTTAGATCAAAATAGGGATTACTATCCTTGAGGAAATACTTTTGAATTAAATATCCACATATCTAAATGGAAAATCAGACACTTGTATTTGTCAAAAGAGGAAGTAAAGGTGAGCCAAGTGTTCACACTCTTATCTTTTATTAAGGAGTTATTTGTGTTACTCCTCCAGATTTAAAACTTTATTAGTCACCAGTTTTAATGTGAATACCACCAAATTATTTTCAACTTAAGTATTTGTAGACAAAATAAGTTTGTAAATAGAGCTTATCGAATTTTTTAAAGAATAGCATTGAGAAGCTCAATGTACTACCCACTGTACCACATAGCCACCTACAGAACACCATCTAACTTGACAATTAAGGTCAGGAACTACCTCTTGAAAATTCTCACATTTGGTGCAAATGTAAAAACACCAAATTTCAAGATAAAATTTTGTGATTCTAAAAAATTATTTTCTGAAAACCTATTTAGACACAGAGACTACAGAGTACATGTACATTATAAGCTTCTTTCAAATAACTATGAATAATATGTACTAATTTTCTTCAAGCCTTTTGGGAATACTGTTATTGGGGAATTTAAATTTATATCCATGTGAGGTCTTAATTTATTTTAGAAAAGCATTATAACTATCAAAACTTAAATCTCTGAAAACATTTTAATTAAGGTAAACCTTTTTATGTGTCCATAACTCAAAACGTGAATCACTAAATTCTTAGCAGATGAAAAAATTTACCTTACAGAATATAAAGTGGAAAAGCAGAATGGGTCTGAAAATTTTCATTCAATAAATATTCACTGAAGGTCTGTGAGCTGGGCACCCATCCTGGCCAAGCTCCCTGACCCCACTGTATGCTCTCTCCATACAGACTTGTTACATTTAGATACAGTGAGTGGCATTACCCGCCTTCATCATTCTCAGAATTTTCATATAGTATGTTTGCTACAAATATGATATGTAGCAAAAATGATACATAACAAATCAAACCATAGACACATACTGGTCTAAATTGACTGGTGTAATATTCTGCTTGCAGGAACTTTTGTAGGTCTTCAACATTGTTTAACGTTGCACTCATACCAATAATTTGAGTCGTTTCTAAAAAAAAAAAAAGTATTGAGAAAAATGTGTTACTTAGTATATCAGAACAGTAATTTTAGCAACCTTTTTATGTTTGTAATTTTTCCAGAGTGATGTGGGAAAGAGGGGGCAGGTGAGACAAACACAGTTGACTGTGAACAAAATGAGGGTTTTCAGGGACACCACCCCTCTGTACAGTTGAAAATCCATGTAAAACCTCTACTTGGCCCTCCTTATCTTCAGTTCTGCATCTCTGGATTCAACCAACCACAGATCCTGTGGTGCTGTAGCACTTATTACTGAAAAAACCCACTTACAAGTGAACCCATGCAATTCAAACCTGTGTTGTTCAACAATCAACTCTATAAAACCAGACAATTAATCTGGCAGATGATATTACTCAGAAGAGAGGTATAAGCTGGTCACACAAACTGGGAGCCATCAGAACACAGGAAGACTTTGAAGTCATGAGTATGGATGAGAATTAGCAGAAACTGTATGAAGAAGGAAACAAGGGATGAATATGGTAACACCAATGTATACAATGTACACACTTAGCAAGTAGTGTCACAAAGGAGAACAAAAGGGGAAACTGAAGAGAGCCCTTTTGTTCAAATATCTATTAAGTGCAAGGCATTGGTGACAGAAAGACAAATATGTATCAGTATACTTATATAAATAAGTACATAGCAGCAGTATACATAACTATACATGTAAGTACACAGTAGCAGTGTACATAAGCATACAGCAACAGTATACATCAGTTCAGTTCAGTTCAGTCGCTCAGTCGTGTCCGACTCTTTGTGACCCCATGAATCGCAGCACACCAGGCCTCCCTGTCCATCACCGTCTCCCGCAGTTCACTCAGACTCACGTCCATCATGTCCGTGATGCCATCCAGCCATCTCATCCTGGGTCGTCCCCTTCTCCTCCTGCCCCCAATCCCTCCCAGCATCAGAGTCTTTTCCAATGAGTCAACTCTTCGCATCAGGTGTCCAAAGTACTGGAGTTTCAGCTTCAGCATCATTCCTTCCAAAGAAATCCCAGGGTTGATCTCCTTCAGAATGGA
>SJYQ01000666.1:116122-179170 GCA_006410935.1 Redunca redunca
AAAAAAAAAAAAATCACACCTTTTCTTGAACAATCGCCACATATGGTAGGATCATTAAAACATCTCTTCGCCGACATAGTAGTTCTTGTAGCATTAAAATCTCAGCCACGAGGGTTTTTCCACCACTTGTTGGCAAGGAATATATTAAATTTTTTCTTTCTTGCACAGATTTCAATGTTAAGCAAGTATGTTGCCATTCTGTAGAATTGAAAAAAGAAAAAGCCTTATTTTTCCCTTCTACACAGTTTTCTAAGAAGAAAAAGTCAATTCCTACCCTGTGTAGCATCTTCTCATAGTATATAAATATAAAAAACCTCCAGTGCATGGTGTGTATACTAGTTCAGGCCTGGTTGGTGGGGTGGGCAACTAGTTTGCCCAATTGCCAGCTGCAGACTGAGGTCTAAGACTCCACTGGGCATGCAGGCCTGCTGGACAAGAGGCATTGCCTGGGACATCAGAGGGGCTAAGGGGCATTTCAAGAATCTGTGTGAATTCTAAGGTCTTTCTCTTATGTTTGGTAAGGACACTGTATAAGCTTCCCTTCCTCATTCACCCAACAGAAACAGAGCCAAGAGGGGAAAAAAAAGAGAACTTACACAAACCTAGAAAGACTATTCAACCAGCTTTCACAGGGAGCTGGTTTGAATGGTCTCAATACCATTTTAAACCGATGAGAGGGAATTCCCTGTGGCCCAGTGGTTAAGACTCCACACTCCCAGTGCAGGGGGAGTGACTTTGATCCCTGATGAGGGGATAAGATCCCACATGCTGCACCTAAGATCTGGTGTGGCCAAAAAAGAAAAAAAAAAATCCTTAAACTAATTAGATTGCTTACACATAAAAGACTAGGGTTATTAACCACGACATCTAGGGTTTCCCTGGTGGCTCAGTGGTAAAGAATCCACCTGCCAATGTAGAAGACATGAGAGACATGGGTTTGATCCCTGAGTTGGGAAGATCCTGTGGAGAAGGAAACGGCAACTCACTCCAGTACTCTTGCCTGGGGAAATTCCATGGACAGAGGAGCCTGGCCAGCTACAGTCCATAGGGTTGCAAGAGTCAGACATGACTTAGTGACTAAACAACAAAATCTAGAGTTTCCACAAGTTAGCAAGGTGGAATTCATGAAAAAGATCATTAGATCCAAAACAAAATGTGAAAACTAGTATAAGTACTTTGGAGGAAAAGTGGACAATGTGGATCATCAAAAGTCTTCAAAATGTGCATTATATTTACCTCTAGAAAAATGGGCAAAAGATAAGACATTTCAGAGCATGGAGAAATGCAGATGGTTTATAAATACACAGAAAGATGCTCTATTGTTACCTATCAGCTTGGCAAAAGAAATAATCCAGTAAGAAGCATTAAATAACTACCTAAACAAAAAGCCCCCCACATGTAAAACAGAGTTGACTAGAGCAGGAACAAACAGGCACTTTTGTGTGTGGTTGTTGAAAGTATAAATTGCTACAGTCTTTTTGGGAAGCACTCTATCAGCAAGAAACGTAAAACTGCATGCTGCCTTTGATCTAGCAGTATTGCTTATAGAACTCTACACTGACAGAAATAAAAAGCAAGTGCACGTGTAAAGGTTATGTGCAGGATGTTCACCATAGCATTGTTTCTATAACAAAGAGCCAATAACAGGGTAAAGACTGAATTATTACACAATCATATGAATTATTTGCAGCCTGAAATATATGCAAATGATTATGTATTCTTTACTTTAAAAGTATTTCTGGATTTTACAGTATAGGGAAATAATAGCCATTATTTTGTAATAACTTTAAATGGAGTATATAAGCTATAACAATATTGAATCACTATGTTGTACAACTGAAACTAACATGTTGAGTAGACTGCAAAGTTCATTTGGGTTTTTCCACAAGCTGCTATAATGTTGTAAATCAACTATGCTTTGGTAACAAATTTTCAAAAATATTTAAATACATTGAATATTTAATATCTAAATATTAGAAAATACTTGAGGCTAGTATCACCCATTAGTTATCAAACTGCAGATGTTTATATGAAACTACATGTCCATATTTTATCCAACTCAAGAGTTTTAAAGTATAAAATGACCAAAATAATAAATATTTAGAAATAACATTTATCTTCACATACTAAAAAAAATTACATTCAGTTCCCAATTTTTTAATAAAATACTAAAGAATATAATTCTATGCCTAAAAGGCAAAAACAGCAGTACTGTATAAGGCTGAAGTTCTCCAGCTCAGGAGCTCTCAAACTTTCTGCAGATCAGGATCAGGAGGGCTTATCCAAGCAGAATGTCAGATCCCAGCCCAAGGTGCTGACTCAGGAGGGCTGTGGTGGGACCTGGGAATGTGTATTTCAACAGATTTCCAGGTGATGCTGATGCTGCAGTTAGGAATTGCACTTTGAGAAGAATTGTTTTAGCTCAATGAAAAGTAACACACATATTCATGCTTTAAATTGGTCATACCGTCATCACATTTACAAATATTGAGGTTTTAAAAAATATTTACTAAAGTTCTTACTTTAAAGCAAATAGTATATAATTACTGACAGTCATAACCAAAGTCCAACTTGGCAAGTTCCTGACACAATATAACCGGCAAAAAAAGGAACTAAGGCTCAAGAGTACAAAACCTGTGGTCAAGTGACTGCGCCAGAACTCATCATCAGGTTGCTGCTTGACAATCCCCAAGACCCCGCATGTCGTGTGACAACTAAGCCCACGTGCCCAACTCCTAAGCCTGTGCTCTAGAGCCCAGGAGCCGCCAACTACTGAGCCCATGGGCCCTAGAGCCTGCGCTCTGCAACAAGAGAAACCACTACAATGAGAAGCCTGCACACCCAAACTAGGGAGTAGCCCCCGCTCACTGCAACTAGAGACAGCCGCGCTCAGCAATGAAGACCCAGTGCAGCCAAAGATAAATAAATAAATCATTTTTAAAAAGACAAGTTAGATAAAAGTCTTGTCCTGCGGGCAGGAGATGCAGATGAAACATAGAACAAGGTGCTGGGAAAAAAAGTAGAGGGCAGAAAAGTAACATCGACTTCAAGGACAATACACACCTTTAGCTCTTGAACTGCAAACCTCACAATTTAGTTTGTTAGACTCTTGCAAAACCTTGTATTAGACTTTGTTTCCTGTAGTCCTATTTCTCCAACCTCAATGTCTTCCCTCTGAGATAAGAACCTATGTTTTCAGGTGGTTCATGATACTAACTTAGGAGTTTCAAAAGTAATTATGAAGTGATTTGTTGAATAGGATGCTCTTTCAGGATGGCAGCAAGTGTCCCTTCTTTGTCTAAAACGACACATATCTGAAAATATGCAAGGAGCCAGGGTTTTTGCAAAAACGTTACAAGACCAATCAGCTATTATTACTACTATTTCTCTGCATTTAAACCCTAACTTAAGCTGTCTTTAAAGATGTTTATTTTTAATTAATGATATCAATACTGACTCACTCAAGACATGAGGAGTCAAAGGAATTTCAGCAACTAAGTTTTGCTAGCAAAGTAACAGTCAGCCAACGAAGCTAAGAAGACTGAGGAGCAGCCAGCTAATTAGGAAAAAAAACAACCAGGAGTGGAATGTTAAGAAATGGGTGTTTCAGGAAGGGTCTGGTCAGTTGTGTTAGGTAAGCAACTGAGAAGTCAGGGAAGAACTACAGTCTCACTGGATTTACACCCCAGTCATTATATAATAAGGGACAGAACCCGGATGTGGAATGGGCTGGGAATTATCTGAGGCGAGGAAAAGGAGACAGCAAGGATAACAGGTTGGAGCAGCGTGGCCACGAAGGGAAGAAAAGAAGTTCAACAGCAGCAGGATACGGATGGAAAGCTGAGCTTTTGATTTAAGGTGAGAAATAGGACCATGGACGCATCTTTTTTCTACTGATTTGCACCAATATTATGGTAATGAGGGTAAATGCTTTTTCATGCCAGCAAAAAACATTACCATATAATTTTTCAATTCCCTTGAACTGAACATAAAGATCTCTCACTTTGCTGGGTAATGAATAAAAGGGACCAAGGTCATCTGATGATGACTCAATTGTTTTCTTAGCAACATTAATTTCTTCAGATAGGAGAGTCTCTTTGAGCTGTTTAGTCCTAGATAATAATATTGGTGTTTGGGCTTTGGCATTTCCAGTCATGGTACTTTTTAGATGATCTTTCAGACTTTTTCTCCTATTTGCATCTGAACGAGTTCTGATTTTAGAAGAGGATTCAACAGTCTGCTGGGGCTGCTCTCTGCTATTAACCAGCAATTCCTCATTCACAGTCTTAGGACAGGATGAGTTCCAATCTTTTGCTTCAGTAGATGGACCACCCAAATCAGTGGAAGAGTTATGCAAATTTTCAAAGAATAAAACCTGAGAAGAAGGTACATCATACAAAATATCAGCTTCAGGTTCCACAGAGACATCTTCATGCCTGCTCTGGTTCTTTGTGTGCTCATCTATATTTAATTCTGTACAGTCACCTACAGCAGTAACGTTCAGTGTGTTATGTTTATCGCTTTCTGAACAAAGATCTTCAGTGGCATGGTCTGTAGCTTGGTTCCTATGTTCAGGAAGTTGCAAATACTTTTGTTCCAGGTCATCAACTTGAGCTAAAAGAGAGTTCTCAGCAAAGCTATCATAGTCACCAAACATGTCCTCTTCACTGTCAATAATCTGGAAAGAAAACAAAAAAAGATTTATCGTGGAGTCCAGCTTCATTAAGAAGAACTCATCCTGTCCTAAGACTGTGAATGAGGAATTGCTGGTTAATAGCAGAGAGCAGCCCCAGCAGACTGTTGAATCCTCTTCTAAAATCAGAACTAGTTCAGATGCAAATAGGAGAAAAAGTCTGAAAGATCATCTAAAAAGTACCATGACTGGAAATGCCAAAGCTCTTCATTAAGAGCTGAAAGCTCTCCTACGTATATAATCATATGGTCACATATGGATCATAGACCTAAATGTAAATAATCCTATAAAATAGATACTATTGTCCCGTTTTACAGATGGAGATAAGGAGGCCCAGAGACGTTAAGTGACTGACATCAACTGTACTCCTAGTGATGCTGGGATCCTAATTCTTAAGCTACCGTTAAATCTTTTAAAATGGTAGCAAGACCGACGGCCATCTACTGGGGGGCATATCATCTCACTAGGAGTTTCTGATAACCGCGGTACTATTTCCCATCCCATCTGCAGACACTGCTGCTGCTGCTAAGTCACTTCAGTCGTGTCCGACTCTATGCGACCCTATAGACGGCAGCCCACCAGGCTCCCCCGTCCCTGGCAAGAATTCTCCAGGCAAGAATACTGGAGTGGGTTGCCATTTCTCTCTCCAATGCATGAAAGTGAAAAGTGAAAGCGAAATCGCCCATTCATGTCCCACTCTTGCGACCCCATGGAATGCAGCCCACCAGGCTCCTCCATCCATGGGATTTTCCAGGCAAGAGTACTGGAGTGGGGTGCCATACTGGCCTGCAATAAAATCATGCTTGTGTCACTGGGCACTCCAAGAAGATTGTTCTTAGAATAGAATTGAAATGGAAAGTCTGACTTGGGACAGTCTATAAACAGAAGAGATATAATTTGGGGGTAGCAACATAGTGAAGGGATTAAGAACACAAGATTTGGAATAGGAAGTGTAGTTTCTTAACTTCTCGGTCTAATTTCTCTTGTAAAACCTCGATAAAGCAAATAGCTTAACAAAGCCCATAACAGGTCTGGGTACTTTTAGTACAAGGAGAAGCAAAAACTTGAAAGTATAGGACTTTGTGTCACGCCATTCCTTTTATGTCTCAAGGTCTATGTTTCACAATTATATATATCTACGGGGGCTAACAGGATTAACAGCGGTAACAAAGATGAGGTAAGCCCAAGAAGGCTAGTAGATGACCTGTCAATTGCTTGCACCTGAGACGGGAACGGCCACACTCGGGAGTTTCAAGTTCCCCGCCTTTCAGTGAGCATGCGCAGTGGGGACCTGGGTATGCATCATCACTCCAAAGGTGGGAAATAGAACGAGGAACTCAGGGGAATCTGAGAGGTGATGGAGCTGTACCTCGACCGGCTGCACGTCCACGGTTTTCCGCCGCCGGCTCCCGGCCACCATCTCCTCGTCCTCCTTCTCCTCATCGCGCTGTTTAAGCTCGGTCGCGGGAGAGGCGGCAAAAACGCTCTCTAGACTAGGACGGTTTCTTTTGCGGACGGACACCCGCCTGCGGATGCGGGAACCACCTTCGTCCATGGCAGGGCCTGAGGGCCCAGCCACCAGCCCCCTAGTGGAGGGGTACGTGCAGCAACAAGAGGAGGGTAGCAACAGGTGGAAGCTGCGCTCCCCTCTCCATCCACCTTGGGGAAGGACCGCTTTGAGACCGGAAGCGGAGGCACAAATCTGGGAGCCCGCCCTCTCCTCATCCAATCGTTGAGNGGGAAGTACACCGGAAGGGACTTGTCAGGACGTTTTTGGAAACAGGAAAGGAAAGGGAGGAGCAAGGAACCATGGCTGCTGTGGTAGCCCTTTTCGGTGGGCTAGGGAAGAGAGAGTTTACGCGTTTCCCAACGGCTTTTGTCTGCCTCACAGATCCCGGGACTCGTGCAGGTAGAGTCTCCATATCCTATGCTTTTTTTGTAGCATTGCAGCCATTGGTTTAGGCCTAGTTAGGTCGTTGGAGTCGTCGCTGTTAGCTAAAGGACGCTGGCGTTCAGGCGATTATTTCTCCAAAAGAAGTGGGATCTGTAATGGCCCGTATTTTAAATGACTAGTATTTTAAAGCTGAAGAGGGCGTGAGATGTCGTTCAGTACAGTGTTTTAACGTACGAGGAGCGATTCTCAAAAAGAGGCAGGGACTTGCCCAAGATCTTCAGGTAGACTTGGTAAGGAAGGAGCATTTTCAGTCACTTAGGAGCAAATCGCAGATATCCTAGGGCCCCAGGTCAGGGCGAAATTGTGACATAGGCCACGGAATCTATCACTTCTGCACTTATATCTGCTTTGTGCTTTTTTTGTAGAGTCTGTTTTCATTTTCCCTTTGGTATGACAGTGCCTTTCAGTTTGCATTAAAATCTGTCTGCCCACGGAGAGAAGGGAAAATTTCAGGAACAGGTGAGAGGTTGTATGGCTAGGGGTATATATGCCCTTTTCCCAACGCCCCAGAAAGCATTTTTATCCTAAGTCCACCACTGCCTCAAACCTAAAGGCCCTTTATTTTGCTGTTAGTAATAATGAATATAAACCTTTTATATTGTGTCCCTTAGTTCATCTTGGCTCAACAGAAACAGTCTTTCCTTAGATGCTGAGCTAACGAAAAATACTTTGTTGCTGTTTCTTTTCAATTGCAGTGCTGTGGAGAAGTTGTTCACAATATAATCAGCTAACCAGCAGTGAGGACCTGGTAAGAATTTTTTTTCTTCCTTCTAATAACGCATTTGCAACTAAGACCAGATTATGTCTTAGCTGTTTGAACAGAGTTCAGCTGAAGGACAAAGACAATTAAGATGATAATCATTAATCTGAGTTTGAAAATTGTAATTTATTGATGAGTAGTCACTTAAGTGAACTTTGAAGTAAGAGAATTCCTAGATTGTTAGCAAGAAGCATGACTTCTGTAACACCATATTTTTCTTTCTAGATACGTGCTTTGGGAATTTAAAAAAGGTAGTTTTGATGCACGCTGTAATTGCAGGAAGTCCAACAAAAGGGTTGTACAAAGTTTACCCATACCTTGACTCCCTGTCCTCATTTCAATTCTGTTTTTATCTTAGTCATTAAAGGTTTATGTCAGGACATTAAATAGTTTCTTCTAAACTGTAGATGTATGTTTTTTATGGATTTCAAGTACTAGCATTGGATTTAGGCAGTATAGCTTTTCTTGCTACATACAAAGACAATTTGATACTAGTTATACCACATAAAGGAGAAGGAAATGGCAGCCCACTCCAGTATTTTTGCCTGGAGAATCCCAGGGACAGGGGAGCCTGGTGGGCTGCCGTCTATGGGGTTGCACAGAGTTAGACACAACTGAAGCGACTTAGCAGCAGCAGCAGCAGACCACATAACACACATAGAGAATGACTAGTTATTACACGTGAGTTGAATGTAAGTTAAATTAGGAACATTTGAGGAATTGGAAGAAATGAAAGAACTCCTCTAGTCCCTTTGAGCATCCATCTTGGTCATCTAATTCACACCATAGTCAAGAGAGTAAATGAAGTTACCAGAGCTTCTCTTTAGGTCCTTAAATCCCAGTGAGACTCTCATGAAAGCTAAGGGTTCCTCAGAAAAAGGCACAAAGCCCCATTTATTTGAAGTTTTGCGTACAACTACAGGGGTTCAAGACTTCAAAGCCATTTCTAGATTTAGAAGCTGCATACTGGAGACACCTAAAGTGATTTTAGGACAGAGGCCTTGTGATGGAAGCTTTAGAAGCAGTAGTGAACAAATTAAAACCAAAAAGGCTGACACAAACTTATAAAACAGTCCGGGACTGTTTTAAATTGTTATAAAACAATTTTATACTACTATAAAATTGTAGTAAAAAAAAAAAACCAATAAACCTGTGTAGTGTTACAGTAAGCTGTGGAGACACTGGGGCTGGTGACAGAGGTAAAGAACCCACCTGCCAGTGCAGGAGACATAAGGAGACATGGGTTCAGTCCCTGGGCAGGGAAGATCCGCTGGGGGAGGAAATGGCAACCCACTCTAGTATTCTCGAGTGGAGAATCCCATGGGCAGAGGAGCCTGGTGGACTAGTCCATGGGTCACAAGGAGTTGGACACGATTGAAGTAAATTAGCACACACATGGGGGCATTGTCTTTTTGTAACAAAAGTATCAGTAAAACATCTAGAGAAATATAGAGATGGATTCAGAGATTATACTAGTTTGAAAATTGTATATCTTACTTGTTGTGCTATTTTTCTTAAGTATAAGAATTTTTAGTCACTTAACAATCTGAGCAAAGCATTTTTAACCACTTACTGAAGATTTTTTTTCCTCTGATAAACCCTTTCCCCTCCAAAGATTTTATTTTTCACAGTTGTCCTCCATCAATTAATCCCTCCTTAGCCAAACTAAAACAAGATACTTGTACAAAATACATATGAGTACACTCAAACTTTAAAATGGTCTTTTTCAGAAATAACTGTTTTTCTTTTGTAAGCCAAACTGTTGTTATTCATTCATTTTAACAGTAAGAAAGGTACAGCTAATCCCTTGGAGAGATTTAAATGTGGTACCCTAAGATTTTTTTGATTCAAAGTTAACACAAAAAACATTATCCGATTTTTGTTTTTTCTTTATGCTAGCCTATTCCAATGGAAAATCCATATAAGGAGCCTCTGAAAAAATGTATCTTGTGTGAAAAACGTGTAGATTATAAGAATGTACAGGTGAGATCTGGTTTTACTTCACTGTGATACTTGATTTGGGACTTTGCTCTTTTATTAATACAGTAGAGAACCAAGTCAGTTTTTATAATAGGCTTTGTGTAGGGGTGACTGTTTCAGCAGCTTCATAACTTCAAATCTGGTTATACTTGCATGTATAAGGCATCTGTTTTATTCAAATCAGAACCTCTGGGCTGTCCTTCATTTACTCTTAATCATCTCAGTGTTTCTTGTTTTTTCTTTGCCCCAAACCTCTTAACAGTAGCTCCCTGTGGCAGTGATTCTCAGTCGGTGGAGTTCAGTACTTAGGGAAAAGCTCCTGTGTTGAAGTTGATATCTATACTTCACCACCATTATCACTATTTTGAATTCATTTTATCTGTTGTCGAGTGCTCAGCAGATTAAAAGTGGCAAATTTGGGGGAGAAGATAGTGTTGGAGTTAAGTATACTGACAGTCGTTTACACTGATAGCTTCTCTGGTGGGAGAAAACCCAAGAAACTGTAAAATGCAGGTATTCGGATTAATAAAACCGAAGTAACAGCAAATGGCCTGATACACCTGTACATCTTGAAGACCTCACTGTAGTCTGATATGGGATAGTCTATCACGACAGTTGGAATGTTCTGTACCTTGGTATAAGCAGCAGTGCTTTAGAAAAGCTATCTGTGGAAAAGTGAAGAAAACAGCTTTAGCACTGAAAGAACATGCTCATTAATGTATAGACTTTTTTTTTGACACACTGGGGAAGAGATGTTAACTTTGACAATTACTTTGGTTATTTTAAAAAGATGACCTGTTAATAGAATGAACATAATTCAGTGTTTTTATTCATATGTTTGAAGTTTGTCTAAAATTTATTAATAAGCCTTTTATAGCTTGAAGGTGATATAAGGTTTGTGTTTTGAAATTTATACAAGGTTGAATAACAAGTATATTAACATAAAATTTTTTTCCTTTCCAAATATAACTCAAACCAGCTTTTATCCCAGTTTATTTCTCCATTTACTGGATGCATTTATGGAAGGCACATAACAGGTATTTTGTTTTCTATTACAGCAACTTAAATGTAGATAAGCCTACTTCTGTTATTTAAAAAAAAAAAACTGGCAGATTTTCAAATATTGCCACAAATTACTATTAGACCAAAAACTATGTGTACTTTGAGGTCTCTTCTGAGGCCAAAAGGGTAATTATTTTGCCTATCTTCTTATACTCAGTTAACTATAGGGTGACAACATGTAGAGAAACCAGGGGCCTGTTGGCTACAGGCCAAATCAGATCTGCCACCTGCTAAATAGCTAAGTTTCCACAAGTCTGAGCTACAAGAGCAGAATTGATGACAGAGACTGTGTGGCCCACAAAGCCCAAGATACTTACTCTCAGGCTCTATACAGTTTTCCAGCCCTTTTGTGACTTAATTGTCATGCATTTTGAATATTGGTAATTTTTTATGAATAAGAAAGTATTTTCTTTTTTAGGTCTTTGTGGGAAGAAACAAAAAGAAATCACAAAAGCAATTAAGAGAGCTCAAATATTGGGTAAGAGCATCCAAAACACTGAATTATGCTAAACAAGATTTTGCTCACTGTCTTTTGTGAAGAACTTTCATTCTCTCTTCACAGGGTTTATGCCAGTTACATACAAGGATCCTGCCTATCTCAAAGACCCTAAAGTTTGTAACATCAAATATAGGGAGTAAATTATATAAAGTTATCATCAATAAACGTATTTTACAATAAGTGGTTGTGTGGTGCTAATACTGGCTCAAACTATAAGATTTAATAACCACTGAGTAGAAAAACTAACAGGCTAAATCTTGTGAAACTATAAAGTATTAAGTATTTAATGCTTATAGTAATTTGGAATCATGAGGAAAGTGTTTCAGGAGTGAAGCTTCCTCTTCATATCAGAATGTTCACTAGGGAAATCAGATAATTTAAAATGTTAATACTTGTCACCTTTACACACACATATATTTTTAAATGTTAACACTTGTTACATTTAACATACACATACATTTAAAAAATTGTTACTGTGGGGTCTTCACCTAAATCTGGCCCTCCCAAACAGTACATACAACACGCTACTGACAATGCAATGTCAAATATGGCAGGGCTGATTTATACTGGAACTTGACTTTTTGCCCAGATTCTGTGTTGTAAACAGGATTGTATGGGTGCAGGACAGTGGAATGCTTATGTAATGTACAAATCCCACAGGACAGGGTGTAGATTTGAAAGTGTTAAAGATTTCCTAACAAGCAGGTAAGTAAGCCTGATTAGGACCAGGCATCTTCTCTCTGCAGAGATGTCACCTGGGGATGGACAGTGATACAGTCCATCACAGGACCCAACACTCAGCTCTGGACTAGTCTATCATAAACTAGTAGTGTCCTCTAAATAAGCCGATCCATAGGCAATCTGTGCTGTGTCTCTTATTCCAGTAATACAAACAAATCCCCAAAAGACAGAGAATAATGAGAAAAAAATGTCTTACAAGCATTGTTTTTCTCCTTTTCATTCCCTGAAGGATGGGACATCAGCTTATTTTAAAGTTAGGGTTCAAACAGAACCCTATTTCTTCTCCTGTCCTGAGCTTATGTAACCAGTAAAGCAATCCCAATGGCAACTCATGATTTGCACACATCACTCAGAGGGTAAAACGTCTGCCTGCAATGTGGGAGACCTGGGTTCAGTCCCTGGGTCGGGAAGATCCCCTAGAGAAGGAAACGGCAACCCGCTCCAGTACTCTTGCTTGGAAAATCCCATGGATGGAGGAGCCTGGTAGGCTACAGTCCATGGAGTCGCAAAGAGTCGGACACGACTGAGCGACTTCACTTCACTCCCGGGTACTATGTGGGCTCCATAAGTGCCCCACAGTAACTAATATATGTTAACACATAAATAAAAGATGGCAGCACATTCATAGCTAATATAAAAAAAAAAACATCACTTAGGAAGTCACTGATGGAAGAGCAATGGTCAACGTGTGGGTTCAGCATTTCACCTGGAGAGTAAAACATGAAGGCTTCATGTGATGTGTCTTCCTGGCAAATTCAGTTACGGGAAAGACATACAAAACCCAGACCATCAAAGTGCTCTTAACCAACCTCCACTTAACCAACTCACTGAACAGGGGCTTTACATCCTCCTTAAAAACCACATGGAAGCACACAACTCTCTCTTACCTGTTGAGTTCTGTATTACCAAGAATTATTTTGTTCCCAGACCTGTGTCAGTTCTGTTTTTGTACTGATGAATATAAGCATTAAAAAGTTACTACTGCAGTGAAAACCAAGTAAACTTTGAGACCTGATTAAAGACAACTAGCTTTGAAAAAAGTTAAGTTAGGTGTGGTTAAGACAAGATTGGGAATGGGAAATGAAAAAACCCTAGTAGCATTTTGTACTTAGGCTGCTTTGCAAATTTCTTTAAAGAATCTAAAACTGGGACTTGTAAGTAATGGGTGTGATTTACATAGGAACTCCCAAGTGTTAGTTGCTCAGTTGTGTTCGACTCTTTGTGACCCCATGGACTGTAGACTGCCAGGCTTCTCTGTCCATGTAATTCTCCAGGCAAGAATACTAGAATGGGTATTCTTCCCTTCTCCAGGGGATCTTCCCAACCCAGGTATTGAACCCAGGTCTCTTGTACTGCAAGCAGATTCTTTACCATCTGAGGCACCAGGGAAGCCCAGGAAATCTAATACATCCATAAAAATGTTCCTGGCCCTACAAAAGTTTGACAAATGAATATGTATTTCTGCTTTATGTTAAAATTAAATCTCTGTGATAGACACCATCCACATTTATTTATATGTCTCATTTGAGTCCCACTTAATGGGCTTTTTCACCTAACTGAACAAGTGCTGATCCAAACACACTGCATTACCAGGCTTGTTTTGTACTCAAATTCTGGACTGATTCAATTTAAAGTATTTTATAAAATAAATGCACTAGAACTTCCCTATGTGTTACTGCAAAGAGCTGAACACAGTAAAAAAAAAAAAAAAAAAAGTTTGGCTTTCCCCTTCAGCTGATCAAAAATCTCCTTTGGGCCCCAAAGAATCAGAAGGTAGGAGACTGTGGATATTCACCAGAACCCTTCATTCCCTCAATCTCGTCATCGGTTTCTGGGCTGCTCACTGTGGATGCTTTTTCTTGGTTACTACTATTAGTATATGTTTTAGAGGGTCTGTTCTGTATCTCTCCCAGCCGTGACTTCTTGAACTGCCACCCATCGTCCGTGTCTGAGGCTTTCCGCTTGGTCACCGGCAGGGCACTACGAGCTGGACTCGCTTCAGGAAAGTCTGTGTATTCCACCATTAGGGTTAGATTGTCAACCCCACTGAGAGGGTGGGTGGTAGTACAGCTACTTCCAGAAATGCGCCTATTTTTCAAGGAGATAACACACGAATGGAGAAGTTCACAATCTGGAAAAAAGGTCCGTAAAGCTTGACAAAGCAAAATGTTCTCCTGAGGGTCTTTTTGGACATTCTTCTCTCCTAAACAAGCAAACAAACAGTTCAACATATGGGATCTGTACTACAAAGCTCTTGTATTTAATTGTAAGTAAAGTCAAAAGGATTTTAAAGAATTCTACCAGATTACCTAAATTAAGAAAAATGGTAATCCCAAATTTGTATGTCACACTATCCTAATAGGAAATTAAAGTTATGTTTCTTAATATCAAGATAGTATAGCTACAGTAGTACCATGTTCTTTGTTGGGTGGGTTTTAAGAGTATTAGTAGAAGTTGTTTCTAATCCTCAGGTGGCAAGTTCATCAGTTAGTGCAGTCACCTCATCCATAATTCCAATCAGTGAGAATTTTTCTTTAAAGCAAGGATCGTAGGGATAACGTGAACTTTCTACTTACGTGTTGCTTGCATCTGTGCTTGTTTTCTTTTTTTAATTTCTCCTTTTAATCTGTTTACATCATTTAGTAGTTTTTCTACAGCTCTCTCACTGTGTTCTACTTTTTCACATATACTCTGCAAAATAAAATAATTTAAGGGCACAGCTAGTTCCAAATTACTACTACAGTCTAGGTTCACAAACAGTACAAAATCCTTCATAGTATATAACATTGATTATTTCTCTTTAACATTTTGCAGTTTTCTGAAGGAGTAAGTTCCCACTTATACAGTTCTATCAATCAAGTTATTTCCTAGATAATACACAGACAAAAGATATTTAACTTGCTTTGAAACATTGAGATGCATAGTTACTGCAAACCTAATATTAAGAAACAATAACTATGAAAAAAAGTAAATTGTTTTACTATTACAAAATAAAACTACTGATGATTTTAATTCCTGTAAAACTTTTTGAAATGCAGAGTGGTCTTAATGTGTCATCAGTTTTTTTAAGTACTAACAACACCCTTTGACTCAGTGATTTCATTCTGGGAATATATCTTAAATAAGAAACAAAAATGTATATATGATGATGGTTCTCAGTATCAGATAAAAAACAACTAATTTCCAACTACAGTGTAGTGAGCCTGTTTTAGTGCATACTTTATGGCACTTCTACCCAGCCTACTTCTCATGAACTTACACACCCTGCCCTTAAAGAGTTCACCAGTAACCTTTCACCAACCTGACCCAAGCAGAAATACTACAACAGCCAACTGGCAAGTCCCAATCTCTCGAACAGAAGAGATCTAAACGCAGAAGCTATAGGTTAGCTGCTTTCTGGTCAGCCAGTGGGCGAGTAAACGAGATCGGTAGAGACTATGAAGGAACCCAGCGTGCAGACACAGGAAGTCCAGATGGCATTCGAGCTCCTGGTTCTAGTTACTTCCTAGGCTCAGTGACCTGTCGTCTCTCCTCTCACAGACTTCTCCATTCCCTTAATTAGCCCAAGTTGGTACTTTTAAAATAAGAGTTCTAATATACCACTCTAATATACTATTAAAAGGAACTAAAACATGAGAAATTAATGATACATCAAATAAAAATCATGATACAAATTTCTCTGTCCCCATTCCTGTGCACAGTATGAAAGTGTATATGTTAGGGGAAAACTGAAGAATGTGATGAAGTGTAAACTGTGCAGTTACAGTGGTAAGATTCTTGACGCTTCTCTGTTTTCTAAAGTTCCTATAATGTAATTCATATAAAAAAAAGTACAATATTACTAGTGTGTAAAATGTATTAACCCCGTTTCTCTTGGTGCGCTGTACTGATGAGTACGGTGGCCACGGAGCATGCTACTCAGATCCCCATCTGCAGGAAGCAGAGCTGACTGGTGGCTCCTGCTGCTATCCTTTTAGTTCTACTGCTGGTGTGCGCTTAGGTCATGCTCCCCCTGGGCCTCTCTTAGCCAATGACTGAGCACAGTGAGGCTATGAGAGTCTATTCCTATAGGACACCTTTGCTCAGACTCTGCATCATCTGGCTGAAGTTTTTCTGGCCATGGAGTCCACAGCTCTTCCTACCCGCCTCATCCCCCTTCTGTCTCCTCTCTCAGGTGTCAGACTTAACATGGCAAGTCTCCCTGCCACTCTTGGGCTCTCCCCTGTATTCTTCAAAGGCCTAACAAGCCACCTGCACGTCTGAATGCCCATGTTGGTGTCTACTTCTCAAGGGACCTGAGTGGACACAGTGAGACAGCTCAGTACTGTGGCAGACTGTTTTGTTCTCAAATATTTGCTTCCCTTTTTATCCTGTGAAAGGGTCATATATCCCTGCCTACTACCATGTTAGCCTCTGGCCAGTAAGTAAAATGTGAGTGGAGGTAGGTGACATGCCAGCTCTGAGCAGAAGTTCTAAGAGCTCCTGTGAATTTCCACCAGTTTTACTGCTCTTTTCCCTTTGTCATGAGATGAACAGGTCCCACATAAGGGCTGGACCCCAGAATGAAAAGGACATTTACAACAGAAGCAGAGATGCAGCCAAGACACAATGTGAATGAGACTGAACTTTTATTTCTGTCCATCACTGAGATGGAGGTCTTAATTAATGAAGCTAAACTAATACAAAAACTTATGTCTAGTCAGCTATGAAGCTGTCCCTGAGTATATATTCAGTGATCAATGTGACATGAACGCTGTAAGAGATTTTTAAAATGTTTTAACTGGAGGATAACTAACTGCTTTACAATGTTCTGTTGGTTTAATCAGCCATACGTACGTGCACATCCCTTCCCTCTTGACTCTCCCTCCCACCTCTCCACCCCCATCCGCCCTCTAGGTTGTCCCAGCACTGGGTCGAGCCCCCTGTTGCACAGCGACTTCCCGCTGCCTATCTGTTTTGCATGGTTTTGTTTGTGTGTGTGTGTGTGCGCGCGCATGCGTGTGTGCGCGCGCGCGCTACTTTGGCCATTCATCCCACCCTCTCCTTCCCCCAGTGTCCACAAGTCTGTTCTGTAAGAGATTTTTAAATGTTTAACTTACCTTTAATTCATCTTGTAAAGAACTATACATTTCATTTATCTTCTGCACCTCCTTTAAAGATCCATCTTCTTTAAAAAATTCAGAGCTATAAAAAAATTACCATTTCTTCCAGGCAAATGTACAGAACTCATTTTAATAATACAATGAAAAAACTTCTTTGTAGTTGAGGAACAATAGAAGATTGTTTGTATTGGCTTTGCAGGGACCACAATTTTGTTAACCTATTTGTATACAGCAAAACCAACCAGAAAACCTAGTTCATCTATCTTCACCTCAGCAAACTTTTTAGCCTCCTAAATACTATTTCCAGGACTCAAAGGAGAGGTTAAGTGAAAGCAGAGAAAGACTGAAGGAGAGGGGTAGAGGACGATCTGTCTTGGCAATGCCATTAGTCAGTTATCTTACTAAGTTCAAGTCATCATTGATTGAAAAAAGCAACATAAATATATATATAAAAGAAAAACAATTCTAAGGCATTTTTATAAAACTCCCAACTGAGATAAATATAAAACTTTGTGTCTTAAAATCAATGAAACATGGTATTCAATTTCAATAAGGCAGTGTTTAAGCACTGTGGGAACACAAAGATAAATAAAATCGAGTTCATTAGTCTCATAAAATTTACATTTAGTAAGTACCCTACAGTACCAGTGTTGTGATTCCTGACATTCATTATTCCTTTTTTTTTTTTGAAGTCGCTCAGTCGTGTCCGACTCTTTGCGACCCCGTGGACTGTAGCCCACCAGGCTCCTCCGTCCATGGGATTCTCCAGGCAAGAATACTGGAGTGGGTTGCATTTCCTTCTCCAGGGGATCTTCCGAACCCAGAGATCGAACCTGGGTCTCCTGCATTGCAGGCAGACGCTTTAACCTCTGAGCTACGCTCCACAGTCAACAGTGTGTCTTGACTAAAGCTTCATTTTCTTAATTTAATATACAATCTAAATTTTCACCTTTATAATCTGAACTGCTGCCTTAGAAAATTATTGTTTTGGGGCTAGCTCCTTATTCTAAGAGTAAATATGTCACAATATGTAGGCTGTACACTACCACCCCCTTTCGTATTTGACAAATGGACAGATGCTGGAAGGAAATACAGAGAAGTTGAATTGTTTACTTAAGTAAGCTTGAGTAATGTGGCCATTAGTCAGTTTTCCTTTTATTGTTATTCTCTTGTGTAATAAAAAATTAACTTCAAAAAATGAGTAGGAGTTAAGTTTAGTGGGAAAGCAGTTGAGGAATCTCACCTGTGTGTTTTTACTGCTCGACTGAAACCAGCAGACGTACAGGAACCAGATGCAGTTTTATAACCCAGCTGTTCGGACATGCCCAGATTGGCCACCACTAAAGGTATCCTATGAAAAAGTCTGAAGAAATAAAAATTTAAAAAATAAATTTAAAATAAAGTGAAAAATTAGCATCTAGTTATTAGTATAGACTACCTTTTCCTACAAGATTAAAAAACAAAAACCCCATCCCTTACTACTTATGCAAGAAAAAATTTGAGGCAAATAGCTTTTAAAAATTGTGAGATGTGCATAGTGTAAGATTACTGTGTGAAAAAATACTTTAATGGCTATTTTAACTGATCGCCACATGTGAAAATAAGGTATTACCACTGCGATTCATCCTATCTTTCATGAACGTTAGAATTACTCTTCATTGGTACTCTTTGAACTTCATTTTCATACTCTATGAAAATGCTGTCTATATTTCCTGTGGAGAATCCTATTAACTCATTTTGGTGGATCAACAAGAAACACTTTGTTTCCTGGCAGAAGTCAAGAGAAAAGCTGCTCAGGTACACAGGCTTCATTTCTACATTATATTCCTTAGCAACTGATACCTAAAGCATGCGTATTTTTTCCACCTTATGGCAAATAACAGCAAATTCTCAGTGTCAGAAACTCAAGTCATCATTCCACTGTTGTTTAGTTGCTAAGTCGTGTCCAGCTCTTGTGACCCCAGGGGCTGTAGTCCACCAGGCTCCTCTGTCCATGGGATTCTCCACACAAGAATACTGGTGTGGGTTGCCATACTGGACTTCTAATTTCCTTATCCGACCTTCATTTTCCTATCTATAAAGAACCAATGTTAAAACAGACCAAAAAGAATCACTGTGACAATCTAATGCCAATATATACGAAAACAGTAAGCAATAAAAAGTACAATGAAAATACTGAGCGCATTTTTCTGTGATCTGAAAACAGCCAGTAACTGGCCCACATTTACCCTTTCTGAGGTTTATATAAGGCGTGCTCCAGTCGATGAGTAGAGCAGCTTTCTGTTATTATACTTGGTGTTAATAATAGAAAAACAAGTTCCCGGCTTGAAAGATGCCGCTGTAAGTTTCTGTGAAGCAGTCTCTCTCTAAATGTCATGATCTGGTCTGAATGACGTCGCAATTTGTACCAACCAACCACATCCTGAAAGAAATAATATATCAGGTGTATACCTTCATGGTTACAATTATTATGTGTCTTACTGTCATAATTAAGTAATGAAACTGACAATCTTAAAAATGGCTTTCTTAATATTCAGCAAGATTTGGGGCCTAAATAATCAAAACATACACTTAAGAATATGCTTTAACCTTATATATAGTGTGCAAACTGACTTGCAGTTAAATTACTTCCCATTCAGTTAATAGCACTACAACTTTATTCAATACGGATTAAAGGAAAAATTCTTAACTTCCTCTAGTTCTCTTATGGCATTTTATATCTTAAATCTTAATCTTTAGTCAAAATTTAAATGAAGAAAATGTCAATGAAAACCAATTAACTTCCTGTCTGGGTCCTTGGTTTGCTAAGGAAGTAAACTGAAGCCAATAGCTTTTAACTGAAATTTATACAACAGGCATGTTATCACAGACTTCGTTGCAAGATTAAGATCATATGAAAGGGTTTTCTAAATTATAACACGCTAAACAAATGTGTTGTTAGTATCACTAAACCTTTTTCTTCAAACTGGAAAAAAATCTCATTTACTGGAAACTTAGTACTAAAAGAGAAAAACAACCACTTTGGACATCTCTGACAGTTTTAGCAACTAATTTTAATGTTTGCGTGTTTAAATTGAGAAAATTAAAATTACTTTTAAAAACTAAAATACTGATGAAACTGGAGCCTATTATACAGAGTGAAGTAAGCCAGAAAGAAAAACACTAATACAGTATACTAACACATATATATGGAATTTAGAAAGATGGTAATGATAACCCTGTATATGAGACAGCCAAAGAGACACAGATGTTTAGAATGGACTTTTGGACTCTGTGGGAGGGAGAGGATGGGATGATTTGGGAGAATGGCACTGAAACATGTATACTATCATGTAAGAAATGAATTGCCAGTCTATGTTCGATACAGGATACAGGATGCTTGGGGCTGGTGCACTGCGACGATCCAGAGAGACGATATGGGGTGGGAGGTGGGAGGGGGGTTCAGGATGGGGAACTCATGTACATCCGTGGCTGACTCATGTCAATGTATGGCAAAACCAATACAGTATTGTAAAGCAAAATAAAGTAAAAAAAAAACAAAAAACATATTTTTACAAGTACTTTTTTAAAATTTATTTTTAATTGAAGGATAATTGCTTTACAATGTTATGCTATTTTCTGTCATCCATCAACATGAGTCAGCCACAATTATACATATATCCCCTCTCTGTTGAACATCCCTCCCACCCCATCTCACCCCTCTAGGTTGTTACAGAGCCCGGGTATGAGTTTGCTGAGTCATACAGCAAATTCCTATTAGCTATCTATTTTCAATATGGTAGTGTATGTTTCCATGTGACTGTCTCCATTCATCCTACCCTCTCTTTTCTCCTCTCCCCTCCGTGTCCATAAGTCTGTTCTCTGTGTCTGCGTCTCCACTGCAGCCCTGCAAATAGGTTCATCTGTACCATCTTTCTAGATTCCATATATATGCATTAATATATGTTATTTGTTTTTCTCTTTCTGACTTACTTCATTCTGTATCATAGGCTCTAGGTTCATCCACCTCATTAGAACAGACTCAATATGCGTTCCTTTTTATGGCTGAATAATACTGCATTGTATATATGTACCACAGCTGCTTTATCCATTCATCTGTTGATGGACATCTAGGGTTCCTCCATGTCCTAGCTATTTACGAGCACATTTTTAAATACCCAAATAAAATTGGAGGAAAAGCTCAAACACTTTCAACAAGGGATGCTTTTTGAAAGAAACTTCTTTTACTAAATCTACTTTTATTCTCGACTAAGAAATCAAGAAGCTTTAAGGGGAAGTAAGTACCAAGAAAAAATGTTGTCTTTGGACAAAAATGTTTTTTGATCATTCAACAAGTTATAACTGAACCCCAAGCAGGCTGGGGAGGATCCAGATTAGGTGCTGTGTGGGGACCACATGGGAAAGGACGCAGAGGCTGAGGCCCTAGTGAGCAGTGGTACGGGAAGGAGCACGGCGGGGATGGAGCAAAAGGAGACATTCTGTAAGCCAGAACAGCCAGGAGAAGGACAGAGCAAGGTGAAGACTCTTATTGACTAGCTTTGCTTTCAGAGAAACCCCTCTGAATTTCTGGAAAGAACAAGTCTTTCCTCACCTGCTTTATAGAAGACTTTGTGAAGACAAATGCTGCTTGAAAGTTCTGTCAAAGTATTACACATTTTCAGGAGCTTAAAATAATACATATAATACAAAAAGAGAAAGGCTAAATCAGGGAATACCTTCTTGACATTTGATAATATTTTCTTCAGCGCCTGCTCATTTACTTCACCAGAAGAATTATAAAAGCTGTAAAAGACAAAATTAAAGGCATTTGAAATAAACTAAAAATGTGATGATTTTGTTGGCACTTTTAATTTTAGTTACTCCTAGCCCAACAACCCAACATTCATAGACTGACTTACCTGTTAGATGAAGTTCTAAAATAAATGGGAGAGAAAGTTCTCAAATGAACAGACTTAAAAGTGGTAGAAATATGTGGTCCATAAGCAATTAAAAAGGAAAAGGAATGGAGAAACTTCAAGGGATAAGTATGGGCACCACATTTTTTTTAACCTAAAACAAAACAAACTATCCATTAAATACAGGTATTTGTAAATTCACATAGCTAGTTCACAATTTACATACTAAAAATTTTTTTTACAATAATGACACATATAAAAGGATGTGTAATGAAGCAAATCAAAAAGAAAACAATTTATTCATTGCTAATTCCAAAAGCTATACTTAAATTAAGAGAAGTGCTTTATGAGTTGGTTGATTTGGGGGGGGCGGGGGTTGGGGAGGGGATAGGTATTAGTTTAGTGATTTCTGTTCTGTAGCTGGAATGTTAAATATAGATATGAAATGTAGGGAGAAGTGAAAAGTATTTCTACAAGATTCTAAAGCACTGACTTCTAGCTTTCTTTCCCCTCCAGGGCTGGGAAATATTTTCCTCCTTTTTAACTTCCATTCCAAGATCAACAATATTCTTTTTGATGATGAGATATCTGTTATGCCAAATTCCTGACAAATACAATTCACTGTAATAGGCTTTTACCGGTAACTCTTAATCTGCACACTGAAAAAATTCAGCTACATGAAAGTGAAAAAATATATCCCAATAGGCAATATACTCACAAAATAGACAAAATAGTGTTCTACCTCTAAGGGGAACAGTTCAACTCACTGAACAGACTCTTCCATCTCACCTATTCATTCCAACATGAAAACTCTAAATACAAGAGTTGATTCCTGTGTTTTCTCTAGGATGATCCACTTCTGAGCTTCTCAAACTGGGGAACAAGGCAACGTACCAGAGTGTAAAACAAACATCAGGACAACAGTGTACATCTTCTGTGCAAGCACTAATTTATGTGAAGCTTTTGAGAAAGGGGACATTTTTAAAAATAGAAATACACTGTGCAGTAGAATTCAAGTTAAACTGCTTAATTTTTTTTTAAGTGACTTTCAGTTTCAGGCTTCAATGGGATGTTTTCCAAATTTCTGAGGTAAGAGAATCAGTATATTTCAGTAGAAAACATTAAGAAACAATGTATCAGAGCAGTGTTGATAAACTTGTGCTGTAAAAAGGCCAGAAAAGTAGATACCTTAGGCTTTGCAGAACAGTCTCTGTTACATATTTGTCCGTCATTTTAACTCTTAAAAATATGTTATTTATGGAGGGCCAAATAAAAACAGGTCATGGGGCCACAGTTTGCCACCCTGCATATCAGAATACAAAACTGAGTGCTAAGGCTTATCCAGCTCAGATTCCATGAAGTATGGTATTGAAAGACTGTTTTTAACACGTGCACCTGTATCATTTAAAACAAGAGAGAAACAGTACAGCATGCTGTAGGAGTAGAACTTAAGAAATCTGGATTCTTCTAGCTTTGCCCTACTGCTAACCTGTTAGTTATTCCATCCCCTGCCCCACAATTCTGTAAACCTACAAGGCTGATGCATGGGTTCCTTATCACTGGTTCAGACGGCGTCCTCAGCTCTAAGACTCTATTCAAAGCTGGTCTAATTATGCGAAGTGGTTGCCAGGAGATACTGAATCACTTATTTTTTTTTTCATTCTCCCTCCTTAATCCATTCCTGCCCCAGAGTTCCTCAAGAAAGTACTCTTTATGAATCTCCACCAAGAATCCCTCATTCAAAAGGTATTTTCTCATACCCATTTGTATATTAGGCAACACAGAGGAGCTGTGCCCCTTTCCAGTACAGCAGTTTAAGACCACACTAAGCCTCCAGGGGTGTTTCTCACCTTAACACTCTGCTCCACCGCAACTCTCACACAGCCTCAGAAACGGTGCATACAGTGTGACTCTAAGACATTCACATACCGTTTACACAAACCATAAAGCTATTTCACGAAAACCACACCATACTGTTTTATGGTTATAGTTGCTTACTTTATGGAAGTTCATTGATTTGTGTACTTTTCTATGTATTATAAACCTCAATGAAAAGTTTTTAACAATATCACAGCCTATCAGGACTAAGAGTACTACTACTATCTGTAGGGTTAAGAGCGTAGGTTTCCACCCTTGAAAAACAACAGGAAGCAGGTTAGATAAAGAACCTAACCAGTTAATAGACAAAAGGTAACATTAAAAAACAGAAGTGAGGCAACAGATGATAAAATAAACTGGAATAAAAAGATAGGAAAAAAGGGCTGCTGCTGATGCATGAGAATGTGTCACCGAGTTTATAGTACGTGGTGATGGGTGGGAGAAGCAAGAGCAATCCTCAAGGCAAACTGGTGCCTGGGAGAGGCAGTGAGGACCCGCTGAAGGAAGCAGATTAACACAGAGAAAGAACTATTAGCCAGGGCCAAAATGAAGAGGTGAATTTTCAGGTATTTAAAAAGTCTATTTTAATCTGTACCACCATGTATAACTTGTAACTAAGATACTTTGTTAGTTTTAAAGATCCACTTGCAGATAATAATTTTCACAATGGATTTCTGACTTGCTCTTACTACTCACCTAAAAAGCTGATAGCATGAAATGTATTTCTGAATGTCTGGGGAAAAAAAAAAAGAATGTTTGGTTATGATTACATTGATGATCACTTGAACAACATATATCAAGCATTTCATGCCAGGATTTACATTACTGTTATCTCATTTAATCCTGACAACAAACCCAGGTGATAGATGTTATTATTCCTTCCATTATAAAGATGAGGCAACAGGCGGAGAGATTAACTAGTTTACCCAAGCCACTGGTGGAGCCAGAATTTCAACCCAGAGCCTCACTTGTGACTAAAATGCTACATTCTTTCTAACTAGGTTTAACAATGGCTACACAAAAGACAAAGTCACAGCTGCTATATTCACTGAGTTCTGAAACAGTTATGCTCCAATTTTACCCAACTGATAAAAGTAGCTGTTAAAGGAATTATCTGTTATTCCAACTGGTTGTTTCATAAAGGATTTGTCAGTGTTAATTGTAGACTAGAGAAAACATTCAACATCTCTTAAGAGGTGAATTTTATTCTCCTGTCTGTAGAAATACTATATCTAAATACATCTAAATTCTGGTAGTTGTAGATGCTGTGCAAACATTAAATTCTATCATATGAGACATCATTACAGATCACATAGGAAGCAATTCATGTAAGAAGTATCAAGATGAATATGGTGTTTCCTCTATCATTCCAAACTTTCAGATCCCTCAAGATTCATTAGGGAACAGTGAAAAGAGTGAAAGACTCACATATGATCACACAGAAAGTCATCAAGACAATACAAGCTCCTCTAGGCACCCCATCTTTCTGTGTTTGTCAGACAGCACTTACAGGATCACTGTAACAGTCATCACCAATCTCTCAGACAGTTCCTGTGACGTGTCTTCTCCTTGGGGAGATCCTATCCAAACTACCTGAAATTTCCTTAGTCACTTAAATCAAAGACATCAGTTTGATTATGGAGAATTTGTGAGTCTTCATCTATATGAGAAAACCCAACACCAAACTGCTGTAGAAGAATCTTTCAGGTAAATATCTGCAGGTTGTACTTTTTTCACTTATCAAACTGGCGAAGACTGAAAGATTTGATAATACCTAATGGTGATACGGCAATGGCACCCCACTCCAGTACTCTTGCCTGGAAAATCTCAAGGACAGAGGAGCCTGATGGGCTGCAGTCCATGAGGTGGCTAATAAGAGTCGGGCACGACTGAGCGACTTCACTTTCACTTTTCACTTTCATGCATGAAATGGCAACCCACTCCAGTATTCTTGCCTGGAGAATCCCAGGGACAGAGGAGACTAGTGGGCTGCTGTCTATGGGGTCGCACAGAGTTGGACATGACTGAAGTGACTTAGCAGCAGCAGCAATGGTGATAAGGCCCAACCTTTGGGCTTCCCTGGTGGCTCAGAGAGTACAGAATCTGCCTGCAGTGCAGGGGACCTTGGTTCAATCCCTGGGTGGGGAAGATCCCCTGAAGAATGGAATGGCAACCCACTCCAGTATTCTTGCCTGGGAAATCCCATGGACAGAGGAGTCTGGTGGGCTACAGTTCATGGGGTCTCAAAGAGGGCTGAGTGACTAACACTCCAGTTATTTAGCCAGTTTTTTTAGTTCTCATCTTCCAAATTTTCTGCACCATTTTACATTTTACTCCAACCTGTTTTACTTTTTATCTCTTGCTTATTCCTTCTTTTGCTGGACCATCTTCCTGCCACTTACATGTATGCAGGAACTATGTTTCATCCTTGTCTCCCAACACTAATCTTAATCTGCTTCCTATGTCTCACACTGTTTCTTGCTTTAGGGTATAGCCATATCTTTAAGAAATGAGTGTGGTATATTGTTCTAAAATTTGCCTTTAAAAATTCTTATCTATTCCTTAACAACTTAAAAGTAACTTATGCTGATCCCTTTCAGCATAAACTATCAAAATAGGAGATACAGAAATAAGTGACTCACCAATTGTATAAATAACTTCAACATCATCCATCTGGGAATCAGTGATGCTGTTCTTGGCTTCACCTTTCACTTCCCCAAGGAGAAAACCTTCCTAGGAGGATAAGAATAAGCAGTATATGGAAAACACCAATAGGATTACCATTCAGTCACTTAATTAACCAGTATTTCCCAAGACTTTTACAACATGTATAAGTGTGTGCTACCAACAGGGGCATACTCAAAAGACCAGGGGCACTCCTGTTTACAAGGGACACATGACCAGTTTTAAAAACACCGGTAGAAGAGACTGTAAATACCACTGTGACTTTAGCACTCTTGGAAGCACAAAAGGCTTAAAGCCAGAAATAAGAGCAGAATGTTTAGGAAGGAGGAGCAGCACAGTTAGCCTTAGAAAAGAAGACTCCCGTTTGTAAGTGAAAGTCGCTCAGCTGTGTCCGACCGGCTGCGTCTGACTCTTTGAGACCCCATGGACTGCAGCCCACCAGGCTCCTCTGTCTGAATTCTTTAGGACAGGATACTGAAGTGGGTAGCTGTTTCCTTCTCCAGGAGATCTTCCCAACCTAGGGATCGAACCCAGATCTCCCACACTGAAGGTGGATTCTTTACTGGCTGATCCACCAGGGAAGCTCCATTTGTAAGGAAAGCTTACAAAGAGTCTGCCTGCCAATGCCAGAGACACGGGTTCGGTCCCTGGGTTGGGAAGATTCCCTGGAGAAGGAAAATGGCAACTGGCTCCAGTATTCTTGCCTGGGAAATCCCATGGACAGAGGAGCCAGGTGGGTGACAGTCCATGGGGTCGCAAGAGCTGGACACAACTTAGCGACTAACTCACCACCCATCTGTAAGGAAATCATCATAGGTAGAAGGAACAGTGCCAATAATCGGCCATCCCAAATGACCAGGGGCACCAACGGGCTTCTGAGAGTAAGTGATGGCTTCTGTGCTATGAAATGACACACGGTGGGCTTTTTAGATTAAGAACTGTGCTCATAATTAATGATTTGGAAATCAATATCAGAGTCTGCTTTATAAAAGAGGAGCTTGGTTCTTTTTAAGATGTAGGCATTTTGCCACAACAGCAGTGACTTCTGTGAATTTCAGAGAATTCAATTATTTCTCTTGGTACATTTAGAGACAAAATGTGCTTGACAATGAATTTTTAATCTTTATAATTAGTTAAGACTACTTTATTTTATTTTTTTTGAAATTTTTAACTTTAGTTTACTTTACATTACTGTATTGCTTTTGCCAAACATTGACATGAATTCACCACGAGTGTACAAGCGTTCCCAAACATGAATCCCTTCCCACCTCCCACCCCATACCATCTCTCTGGGTCCTCCCCTTGCACCAGTCCCAAGCATCCTGCATCCTGCATCGGATATCGACTGGCGATTCGTTTCTTACTTGATAGTATACATATTTCAATGCCATTCTCCCATCTCATCCTACCCTCTCCCTCTCTCTCTCCCCCAGAGTCCAAAAGTCTGCTCTATAGATCTGAGAGTTAAGACTATTTAAAAAAATTCATTAAAAGAAGAACGCAAAGCAATGTTTCCACAATGTGAGTCATTAGAATCAAAGGGGAACAATCTACAATCTACTCTCTAGTGTTCTAGGCAAAGCCCTGGAAAAGAGACAACAGAAGACAACACAACTACTCAGAAAACCACCTTTTAAAGGCTTTAGGAAAAAGATCTGAGAAGCAAAGCCCTAACAGTATGGTACTTTGCAAGTGCTAATCCTTTAAGCTGCATAGGATCAGACCCATTCTGTTCATATTTACACTAAGATATTTGAAGATAATTTCCACAACCACACGTATTTTAAATCATCATGTATTTGCTCTATGCTAGCTATTAAGCTACAATGTAATTTAAATTTGCATACATGAAAGCTATCAATTCCAACCTTATTAGCTAGTTAGTTAAGTCGCTCAGTCATGGGGTCTTTGCGACCCCATGACTTGCAGCACGCCAGGCCTCCCTGTCCATCACCAATTCCCGGAGTTTACTCAAACTCATGTCCATCGAGTCGGTGACGCCATCCAGCCATCTCCTCCTCGGTCATCCCCTTCTCCTCCTGCCCCCAATCCCTCCCAGCATCAGTCTTTTCCAATGAGTCAACTCTTCGCATGAGGTGGCCAAAGTACTGGAGTTTCAGCTTCAGCATCAATCCTGCCAATGAACACCCAGGACTGCTCTCCTTTAGAATGGACTAGTTGGATCTCCTTGCAGTCCAAGGGATTCTCAAGAGTCTTCTCCAGCATCACAGTTCAAAAGCATCAATTCTTCAGCGCTCAGCTTTCTTCACAGTCCAACTCTCACATCCATACATGACCACTGGAAAAACCACAGCCTTGACTAGATGGACCTTTGTTGGCAAAGTAATGTCTCTGCTTTTCAATATGCTGTTTAGTTTGGTCATAACTTTCCAAGGAGTAAGCGGCTTTTAATTTCATGGCTGCGGTCACCATCTGCAGTGATTTTGGAGCCCCCCAAAATAAAGTCTGACACTGTTCCACTGTTTCCCCATCTATCTGCCATGAAGTGATTATTAGGATTGCGCCAAAAAACTATTTTGGAAAAGACAAGCCTTTATTACAAAATGAAAGGCACAAAATTTAGCAGAAATCACAAGGCTCGGAACAGTACAATATTCTCTAAACCCTATTAGCAAGTTACTAAGCACTTCCCTAGTGGCTCAGATGGCCAAGAATCTGCCTGCAATGCAGGAGGCCTAGGTTCGATTCCTGGGTCAGGAAGATCCCCTGAAGAAGGGAATGGCAACCCACTCCAGTATTCTTGCCTGGAGAATACCAAGGACAGAGGAGCCTGGCAGGCTATAGAGCCCATAGGGTCGCAAAGAGTCAGACACCACTGAACGACTAACACAAAGCACTTACTCTTTATGACACTATTTCTCCGGCTCAAAGTTTTACAGTGGTTTTTAGTTTCATAATTGGAGAAAGAAATGGCAACCCACTCCGGTGTTCTTGCCTGGAGAATCCCAAGGACGGGGGAGCCTGGTGGGCTGCCGCCTATGGGGTCGCACAGAGTCGGACACAACTGAAGTGACTTAGCAGCAGTTAGTTTCATAAATATAAAAGTTTTAAAAATAGGCTCTATTAAAAAAACCTACTTCACTACTTAACTTATCTAGAGGTTTTGAACCTAGGCAAAGTGTGAAATCAGCATTTAAATATCTAATATTGGAGGTTATACTTAAGTGTTTATAAGCGAAAGCTGAGGCCATAGCTTAATAAATTTGACACCAATGCAAACAAGTCAGATATCCGATATACATCTCTGCGTACTAAGACTGACTCCAAAATAGCCACCGGTGGCATCATCCATCTTTCCTTTACAAGCCATCCATTTGAGCAAACGTGCCCAGCTGCGGCCCCGCAAGGGAAACACCGAGTTGTCTGGGAAAACCACGGTCGGGAGCGAGGGGCAAATTAACCCGCAACGTTCCGAGCCGCGGCGGGAACGCTGTGTGAACTTTCTATTCCTTCACGACCGAGTTCGACCAGAAAAGGGGGACTGCCGAGAGACACGGGGGCGTGCGGGGCACGGAAACGCAAACACTGGTTGCGAGAGGGGAGCTGAACCTGGAGAAGGAATCTCTAGGACCTCCCAGGAGCGAGAGAGGGCAGCTCCGACGGCAGAGAGTCTGGGCGTCGGCGGCGGGGAGCCCATGGGCGGGACCCGAGCAGCTGCGGCCCGCAGGTGGCCCAAACGCAGGCGGTTGGGGGGCCCTTCCGAGGCGACGCCGGATCCCGCCCCCGCCCTCGGCTCACCGTGTCCGAGTCGGTGTTGAGGTGCTGGAAGGTGAGCGCGCCGAGCACAAATCCAGAGAGCACCGCCGACGTACTCTCACCCTCCATGCTTCCGTCGCCGCCGCTCGGCCTCAGGGGGCAGGGCGTGGGCGGGGCCGAGTAAGGAGGCGGAGTCGCGCCAGGAGGCGGGCCTACGCCTGCGCAGTGGCCACGGCGCGCTCCGCGGTGCCTCGTACCGGCGGGCGAGGCTCGGGCGCCCTCTGGTGGGGAGGCCGCGGCGAAGAAGTTGTAACTAGTGCTCAGGTCCGTCTTTCTGGGTGTTGGGCAACTGCTCTGCCCAGGGCCAGGAATAGCGCCTTAGTAGCACTCAGGGGCTCCGGCATACAAACGAAAGTATGGAAGAGGAGAACAGCTGACAGAATAGAAGCATTGCCTAGTGGCATAATATCACAATGGAAATGCCACGTTTAGAGTTTTCACAGTCAGATGCTGCGCTTTACCACTTGAAACTTCTAGAATACGACAATGTCAGAGAATGTCTCTGCTAGAACTCTCTAGCGATGTTCCATCTCGTGGAGTGAGGGAGAGGGATGGATTTCTTTGAATGTTTGCTTTTAGAAAATTGAAGCCTCAATTCAAAGACTGTACAGACTGTTTAACCTTGTTCTGACAAGTTAGTGATAGTTATAAACATGCTGATGATCATTTGATAAGGGTGCTGCAGAAACCAGTAATCAAGAAACCAGGCACCACAGTCAGAGAGTTGGAGAACTCAGGTTTATTACGCTGGCGGGCCCAAAGGAGTTAACACCCCAAGCTCTGAGCCCCAAACAAAGGGATTACAGAATTTTTATACACAAACTATAGTGGGCATCACTAGCTGCTAATAGGCTGGTTTAAACTAAGGGGTTTTGCATACACGGGAACAGTGGTCCAGATGGGGAGGGGGGTGCCTGACCTTTCCACAGACAGGCATGATTAAGCAGGTTTGCAGGGGCTGGACAATTGGGAAGAGCAGACAAGGATGAGTGAGATTAGCTCCAGTTCTTAGTGTTGTAAGTCCCCAATTTCTGAGACTACGTGACCTACGTGATCCAGACTTTGCAAGGGTCAAGCTGAGTTACAGAAGTAGAATGAGCAGGAGGTTATATAAATTTTAACTTGCCATCTTCAAGGGGAGTAGCAAGATTATGAATTAACAATTTCCCACACATGATATGTAAGCTATGGTTTTTAAATGAAAGCTAGCTGTATATCAGACTACTGAATTAAATTAATATTGCTTGTTTCTGGGTTTTGTTGTGTAACAGCCATATTTGACTAACATATGGAAGACATGTATAGCATTAAAAGTTATGTTTTTTTCTCTAAAATTAAGTTTCTTGCTGTCATTTCAGCAAAGTCACTTAATACAAAAAGATTTTCACTTAAGTTGTGTTTTATAGGTAGTAATGATCTAAAGGATTAAAAACTTTTTAAAAGTTTGTCCAAGAGAATGAAAGTAAACCCTCACATACAAGAGCGAATGATTTTTGACATGGTTGCCAAGACAATTCACTGGGGGAAGGAAAGGCTTTTCAATAAATGCAAAAGAATGTAATTAAACCCTTACTTTTTGCCATATACAATAACTAGCTCAAAATGAATGATATACCTAAATGAAAGACCTAAAACTAGCATTCATAGAAGAAAACATGGGGGGAATCTTCATGACAGTGGATTTGGCCATGATTTTTTTGTAGGTAACACCAAAGGAAAAAAAAGATGAATTTTATTTACTCATCAAATTAAAAACTTTGTCGATCAAACAACACTATCAGGAGAGTGAAAAGGCAACCTACAGAATAAGAGAAGTATTTGTGAATCATGTATCTGATAAGGGATTAATATCCAGAATATATATAAAGAGCTATAATTCAATGACAGCAGAAAAAAAATTAGCAAAGGACTTGAGTAGACTTTTCTGTAAAGAAGATGCACAGGTTTCCCAGGTGGTGCTACTGGTAAAGAATCTACTTGCCAATGCAGGAGGTGCAAGAGACCTGGTCTGATCCTTGGGTCAGGAATCCTTGGAGTAGGAAATGGCAACCCACTTCAGTATTCTTGCCTGGAAAAATTCCATGGACAGAGGAGCCTGGTGGGCTAAGTCCATGGAGTTGCACAGAGTCGGACACGACTGAATGACTAAGCATGCACTCAATAAGTACACCAAAAAATACTTAACATCACTAGTCATTCAGTCCAGTTCAGTCGCTCAGTCGTGTCTGACTCTTTGCGACCCCATGAATCGCAGGACGCCAGGCCTCCCTGTCCATCACCAACTCCCAGAGTTCACTCAGACTCACGTCCATTGAGTCGATGATGCCATCCAGCCACCTCATCCTCTGTTGTCCTCTTCTTCTCTTGCCCCCAATCCCTCCCAGCATCAGACTCTTTTCCAATGAGTCAACACTTCACATGTGGTGGCCAAAGTACTGGAGTTTCAGCTTCAGCATCATTCCCTCCAAAGAAATCCCAGGGTTGATCTCCTTCAGAATGGACTGGTTGGATCCCCTTGCAGTCCAAGGGACTCTCAAGAGTCTTCTCCAGCATCACAGTTCAAACGCATCACTTCTTTGGCCCTCAGCTTTCTTCACAGTCCAACTCTCACATCCATACATGACCACTGGAAAAACCATAGCCTTGACTAGACGGACCTTTGTTGGCAAAGTAATGTGTCTGCTTTTGAATATGCTATCTAGGTTGGTCATAAGTTTTCTTCCAAGGAGTAAGCATCTTTTAATTTCAGGGCTGCAATCACCATCTGCAGTGATTTTGGAGCCCCCCAAAATAAAGTCTGACACTGTGTCCACTGTTTCCCCATCTATTTCCCATGAAGTGATGGGACCAGATGCCATGATCTTCGTTTTCTGAATGTTGAGCTTTAAGCCAACTTTTTCACTCTCCACTTTCACTTTCACCAAGAGGCTTTTTAGTTCCTCTTCACTAGTCATTAGGGTAATGCAAATCAAAACCATAATGGCCCACTATACAACGTAGGGAACTCTGCTCAATATTCTGTATTAACTTAAAAGGGAAAAGATTTGAAAAAGGATACTTGTATAACTGATTCATTTTGCTGTACACCTAAAACTAACACAACATTGTTAATCAACTATCAATATAAAATCAACTCCAATATAAAATAAAAATTAAAAAACAAAAATGGTGGCGCAGTGGATATGAATCCACTTGCCAGTTCAGGGAACATGGCTTCGATCCCCGGTTCAGGAAGATTCACATGCAAGGAACACCTAAGCCCATGTGCCTTAACTACTGACCTGAGTGCTGCAACTACTGAAGCCTGTGCACCTAGAGCCCATTCTCTACAATAAGAGAAACCACCGCAATGAGAAGCCTGAGCACCACACTAAAGAGTAGCCTTCACTCATCACAACTAGAGAAAGCCAGAGCAAAAAGCAACGAAGACCCAGCACAGCCAAAAATAAATAAATAAAATTATATCAAAAAAAACTCCAAAAACTTTCATGGCAGACCACAGCATATTCATTAGGATAGCAATGGTATAATAAAAGATTCATTTGGTCTTTGTTCCTGCCTCCAGGAACAGAGTTCCTAAAATCCTGGTAGTCTCCAGCATGATAGTAGTGTCTTCCGTACGCGAATGTGATTGTTGGGGAATGAGAGTGGTGGGCTAGATAGCTTTAAGATGGGACCTAGTTTCCAGAAAGAGGAAGCCTTGATTAGAGGATTGAAACTTTTAGCCCCACTCCTGACTTCTCTGGAGAAGGGAATGGCAACCCACTCCAGTAGTCTTGCCTGGAGAACTCCAAGAACAGAGGAGCCTGGTGGCCTACAGTCCATGGGGTCGCAGAGAGTTGGACATGACTGAGTAACTAACACTCACTTCTTAAGTGAGAGGGACTGGAGACTGAGTTTAAATCACTAATAGGTGTTGATTTAATCAACTGTGCCTAAATAATGAAACTACCGTTAATGTCTGATGCAGGATGCAGGATACTTGGGACTGGAGCAAGGAGAGGACCCAGAGGGATGGTATGGGGTGGGAGATGGGAGGGGATTCGTGTTTGGGAACGCATGTACATTTGTGGTGAATTAATGTCAATGTTTGGCAAAACCAATACAGTAATGTAAAGTAAACTAAAGTAAAAATAAAAATTATAAAAAAAAACAACTAACGAATGGGGTTCCAGATTAAATACTTGAATGTCAGGGCTAAAACAATTAAAGTCATAGAGAAAAACATAAGCGGTGCACTCTTTGACATCAGTCTCAGCAATACCTTTCTAGATACTTTTCCTCAGGCAAGGGAAACAAAAGCCAAATTAAACAAATGGGCTCCCTCATCCCCAGACTGTTTTACCCACTCCTGTGCATTAGATTTTGGGTCTCCAGCCTAAGGAAGGATCCTGTTTTGTCAAATTTTCATGTTGATTTGTCTGCCTGACTATTGATTGCCCCAGACCATGCTAGGTTAGGTTTCCCATTCAATTATTTGCTTTCCAGCTTTTAGAAAGTTCTTCCAAAATGGGCTATATAGAGTGGACTTGTTTGGGGCATTTTAATGTTTCAGGACCAACAGGGAGTCCATTTGGTCCACCCAAGCTTGGATAGTGTTCCTTTTCTCAGCTCTATCAATGTACATTTTATTCATCCCACTTCTTAACAACCACGTGAAGATTTCCACCTTATGGAGTTCCTTGGCTCTTCCCTCTGCCTTCCCCCATTTTCTTCTTCACTAATTAAAAGTTTCTGAGATGCCTTGATACAGGAGCCTCATGCATTGCAGCATGAAACATCTTGGTGAAGCCCTAACATGGGCTGCAATTAGATTGAGAGAATACTGTATAGAAATGGAAGAGTTGATGCCTTCTCATTTATATCTTATTGCTTTAAAAATGCTTATATATTAAAGGTCTTGTCTGCCAAATATTGAAAGTATTTTTTTCCCAGATTGCTTCTAACTTTTACATGCATTTAAGGTAAACTATTTTAATACAGAAGTTTTAAAGCTTTTATTCATATCCTTAATCTTTCTATCATGTTTAGGAAGACGTCCCTGTGTCATGATTAATAACCATTACTCTTGAATAAGAGGCAATTACTGATTAAGACTAATGCCATTTGCTGAATGGAACCCTAGCAGAGATCATTTACCAAAAGTCTAAGCACTGAATCCATACAAACAATAGAATTGCTTTAAGATTTTTAATGGTCATTTGCTTCTTTCTTCACTAACTGTGAAAGCTGGAGCAAGAGAAAATACAAGATGAACCCAAAATATTTATTTAGTGCCAGAAAATAAAGATGGATTCAAAGAATGAGATAAACATGTTGATCTGACATAGAAGTCAGGTGGAAAGGGCTGATATTGACCACATCTGAGGTGAAATATCAAAATGAATAACAAGAGTAATAAATTATGTCCCATTGAAAAAAATAAGAATCTTTAAGTCCACACTGATACAAATGAGTTGATGAATAAATAAATGGGCTAAAGAGAAAGCTCTTCCTTACCATTGCAAAGCAACTGAAAAATGGAAAAGGAGTCAGAAAATTAGAAAATCCCTTTTAGCAACTATCATCATCATCATCATTGATACAAGGCAACAGATACTAAAACTAGTGGGTTGAATTTGACTAAGCGCTATTTATGTAGAGTCTGAGTAGGAAATGGAAACCCACTCCAATATTCTTGTCTGGGAAATCCCACGGAGAGAGGAGCCTGGTGGGCTACAGACCACGTGGTTGCAAAAGAGTTGGACACGACTTAGTGACTAAACAGCAACAGCAATGAATATTTCCACAAAAGATATTTATGAATGATTGGAGGAAAAATACCTGTTTTACAAACACCATCTTAATCAAATAGTTGACGTTAACATCACCAGTAAAGAGGCAAATCAGCATCAGATGCCTGCTGGTACAAAGCTCTGATAAGACATTTGTTCGGCCATATTTTTTCTAAAAGTGAATTTTTTCATGAGACATCAAACTTAAGCAGAAGAGCATTTTATAAAAAACTGAACTGTATTCTTTATAAATGTCAATGGCATGAAATACAAAGGCTGAAATACAAAGACTTTAATTTTCCAGATTAAAGAAAAACAAAAAACAGGCAACCAAATGCTGCAAGGAATAACCTGAAATGACAGGGACAACTTGGCTCAAACAATGTTGAAGTATCGATGAAAAGAATTTTACCTGATTTTATTCTGCCTTGTTTATAATTATCATGGGCTTCCCTGGTGGCTCATATGGTAAAGAATCCACCTGCAATGTGGGAGACCTGGGTTCGATCCATGGGTTAGGAAGATCTCCTGGAGGAGAGCATGGTAACCCACTCCAGTATTCTGGCCTGGACAGAGGAGCCTGGTAGGCTATAGTCCATGGAGTGGCAAAGAGTTGAATATAACTGAAGCGACTAAACACAGCACATAAATAGCATACGACAACTCAGGAAACTCTAAGTAATAGAGCAACTCTGGAACCGCCACTTCAAGAGCTATTTTTAGAATTTACAGATAGATTTCCTCATTACCTAGATGGCTTAGCACTGGACGCACTTGAATAATAGTTGGTAAATGTTCTGGTCAAATTGAAACTTTTCCTGTCTTGAAATTTTGCTTAAAAAAAAAAAAGCATGGATTTTATTTTTCTCAGTCTGAGGATTTCTTTAATATACTCTATAAATTTTCAAAAAACTCATTTTATAGGTGAAGTACTTAAAGAACTATACAAGATATATTCATGACATTTCATGGATCAGAAATATCATCCATATCATTCTGAGTCCCCAAACTCAGAAGATAAGATAGTTAGTTAGTTCAGTCGCTCAGTCGTGTCTGACTCTTTGCGACCCCATGAATCGCAGCACGCCAGGCAGAAGATAAGATAATCTATTATAATACCAGAATACGCTAAAATCTCTATAAAGAGTAGTCTCCCTTCAGCTCAAGTTTTAGCTCCCTATAACTCAGATGGTAAAGAATCCACCTGCAATGTGGGAGACCCGGGTTCAATCCCTGGGTCTAGAAGATACCTAGAGAAGGGAATGGCTACCCACTCCAGTAGTCTTGCCTGGAAAATTCCATGGACAGAGGAGCCTAGAAAGCTACAGTTCTTGAGGTTGCAAAGAGTTGGAGAAGATGGAGCGAATAACACACACACACACACACACACACACTGATATTATAATCTTTATGTCAGAAATCCCCATCAAGTCTTTGAAATTCTTTTAGGAAGGCTCACAAAGCTTGGCATGATTCCTACTCTGATGGATTCCTCCTAGATACTTTCCAACCTTGTTAAGTATTTTCAAAGTATCATTTTGTTAGGTAGTTAGAATAGGAAAAAGGAGTCCAAAACGGCGGTGGCTAAAAGACAAAGAAGGGAAAAGCCTGCAAATATAGAACAAAGGAAGATCTGAGGACCATAGTGAGGATCTCAGGTAAAACAAACAACCCTCCTGGCTAGCCCAGTTTACATAGGGCAGTCTCAGGGGGAGGGGAAAAAACACGTTAACAAAGGAGCCAAAACTGAGCTGAGGGGCCTCTCTTCTCTTCACGTTTTGGGTCGACCCCCCCTCATGCCTCATGCCTCAAAGATGTATTTTCTTTTGCTTGCCAAAAAAAACTGATCTGTATCACAGAGATGTAACACTGGTCTGTTCATTGCTTCAAATTTTTGCTGTGGCAAGACAGAACCGAGGAAATTACACACTACCTCTACAATTTCAACAGTATATGTCCAACAGGTACACAAACATATATGTCTAACAGGTACACAATATGTTTCCAAAAAGAACATTACCATTACCTTACCCTTCCTTGGTGTACCACCAGGAGATATAAGAAAAGATACCAGCAGAAGTCAGCCTTAGAACATACTAGGAAAAACATAGATCCTAGTTACATTTCCTAGCACCAACACACACTCTTGCTTCCCAGTTGTATTTGTTGGCTAGGGCTACCATAACAAAATACCACAAGACTAGGTGGCTTAAATGACAGAAATCACTTCCAGTTCTGGAGGTTAGAAGTGCAAAGTCAAGCTGTCAGCAGGATTTTTCTTTTCTGAGGTCTCTCTCCTTAGTTTGTAAATGGATGCCTTCTTGCTCTGTTTTCTCATGATCCTTCTTTTGTGCACCAGCACCCCTGGTGTCTGTGTATCCAAACTTTCTCTTCTTGTAAGGACATCAGTCATTTAGATTAGGGCCCACCCACCCTAATGAACACATTTTAACTTAATACAGTTACAGTCTTGAAGTACTGGTTTTAATTTAGGGTGTCAACATAAGCATTGTGGGGACATAATTCACTCCACACTACCAGCCTGATGCACTTAGGACCCCAGATATCTAGTTCACTGGAGATCTGATTCTGAGGCTCCTTAAACAGTCTCCATGAGCAGATGACTTCCAGAAGTAGAAAGCTTTCTCCTGTGAAAAAAAATTAGTAAACTGAAGCCTCAGTTAAATATAATCCGGAGACCAGGAGGGGGAGCTCTCACACCCTGTGACAATAGGCAAGCCCAACAAGAGGAAGAAAGACCTTTCCTTACTCAGCATATGAAAAGCCCTGGGTGCCTTTTTTACGATTGCCCTCCAAACTGCCTTTTCCTCTTGATACAAATGTTCTCCTTCTCTTGCTGTGCTGGGGCTTCCATGTGGCTTGCCATGTCTGCAGATTCCAAATTGCAGTTTTCTACTGATCTCAAATAAATACGTCTTCGCTGGAGAAATATCTGGCAGTCTGTTTGTTCCATGCCAAATATTTTATGTATCAAGAAGATGTCATTGGCTATTGTCAAAGATGAACAAAGCTGGACATTCATTAAAGGAGTAAAAACAGACTTTACGTAGTAATTACTATCATAGGAGAAGATCCCCTAGAGAAGGAAGTGGCAACCCACGCCAGTCTTCTTGCCAGTGAAATCCCATGGACAGAGGAACCTGGTGGGCTACAGTCCATGGGGTCGGAAGACTCAGACACGGCTTATTGACTAAACCACCACCACTACCACCACTGAAGAAAAGACCTGAGCTCCACTCCAATTTGTGCAGAAGAAGAATGTGGAAGTACAAAGGGCTGAGACGGGGCTGAAGCAAAGGCAGGAAAGTGAAAAATTACTGGAAAAGGGTAAGAAGATTGGTCAATGTAAATATGATTTGACCTGGACTGCTAACCGGCATTTTCTTGAAATGAGGCCTCTACCCTTCCAAAGGAGGCTTCTCTGGTAGTTCAGCTGGTAAAGAATCCATCGAGTCAGTGATGCCATCCAGTCATCTCATCCTCTGTCATCCCCTTCTCCTCCTGACTCCAATCCCTCCCAGCATCAGAGTCTTTTCCAGTGAGTCAACTCGTCGCATGAGGTGGCCAAAGTACTGGAGCTTCAGCTTTAGCATCATTCCTTCCAAAGAAATCCCAGGGCTGATCTCCTTCAGAATGGACTGTTGAATGTCCTTGCAGTCCAAGGGACTCTCAAGAGTCTTCTCCAACACCACAGTTCAAAAGCATCAATTTTTCAGCGCTCAGCCTTCTTCAACTCTCAAATGACCCTATCTTTCCTGATGATTACATTTTAAAGGAACAGTTTTCAGGTCCTTGAGAAAGATACTCAGATTGTAGGAAACACAAATACCTCTAAAAGGGATAGAGGAAGGATTTATAATTGTAAGCTCTTTTAAGTAAATGCTCCAAGAAAGGGAGGTCACTCCTCAGCTTATCAAGACAGAATTCAAGGGCAGCTGGGTCATCCCAGGGACATGGCCTTAATCTGCTAGAAGCTATGAAGTTTGTTCAAGTGTCTTAGTGCATGAGTTTGGATGGAGCCTTTTGTGCCAAGAGATTTTGCAGTTCTCAGTATAATTATCTTTCTCTCATGACCTTTGGATCAAGACTCATGATCTCACAATGGACTTTAACATCCTTAAATATCATTCTTAAACAATCAAAGTGACTTCAAATCTTTCCAACAAATGGACTTTCCAACCATTGGACTTTGCAACTATTGAATTAACTGACCCTAGAACCCTCTAGAATATTATCAGCTCTGCACATCTGCACGTCTCAAGTGTATTCCAGGCCTCCATTAATTAGCTCCTATTATTGTTATCTTCCAGAGCCTTAAAGAAACCCAAGAGACATCAAGAATAGAAAGAGACAAGGGACTAATAATGAAAGCTATTATCTAATTATTTTCTCACAAAATCATATAGAGACAATTATGTGATTTATTTAACACCATTCAGGGCATTTATCCTCCACAATCAGACCGAAAAATCAGACAACAACTTATACCTTAAACTGGACATTTTTGTCTCCTCAATGAGAATTCCTGGGACATTTCTTCCTATGATGACCTCATCAAAATGCAACTCATAATTTAGACATAATTCTGGAGAACAAGACTTCCTATTTCAGCTGCCAAGGTTTCTTTTAGCTCCAGGAAGCTACCTTGTCCAAGGACCTGCCCTTTCTAGGGCTGACATTTAACTGATCATGCAGGGGCATAAGGGCCAGTTTGGCTCAATGAGGGATAACTCTTGTGGGTCATATATGCCCCAGAGCTCCCTGTGGCTTTGGTTGAGCTGAGGCTTTGCCAAGTCTGCATGACTGTTCGATTTCACCTTCTGCCTAATCCTTTTCCCCTCCACCACTCTCCATCCTCCCAGGTGTTGTCGTTACTGAACCAAACTTGGGTTTACTCCCCCATGGCTTTTCGGAAAGGATTTTTAAAGGCAACAGTAGGGGTGAGGGTCAAAAGTATCTGATCAGCTTGTGGCCATTCTTCTGATTAACTGGTGGTGAAGTAACAGGGTGATGTTTTGGGAAACTTAATTATTAGTTTTCTGCTTTCAACCAGACTGGGATTCACATGGGTCAGCTGTAGTCACCATCTGCCACCAGGTTGGGGGAATCTCAGTTTCTGCAGAACAACTCCAAGATATGCCTCAGATTATTATCTATATCCCTTCCAGAGGAACTAGGGGTCCTGTGACTCTGTTGTGACTGAGCTGCTGTGTCCTGACTGCTTTTCCTTTGTTTCTCTATTCCCTTGATTCTCTAATTATTAACTGCTTGAGTCTGCTCTTTGGAACTTGGGGAAGGCCTAGGAAGCTAAGAGTTTTCTACAAACAAGAAGTGGGGGACATGGAGGAGCTTTTGTACCCAAGAAGGCCCTGCAGGGTCCTGCTTGGTTTCACTGATCCTTAATAAATGCCCTATAGACCAAACTTCATCTCAGTGGTGGCTGTCAAAGAACCCACCATATATCAGTGGTCAGTTGGACTTTCCAAAAATACTCAAGCAAATCCATTTTATCAGGATGATAAACTACCAGGAGAGGTCTGAAACACTGGTTTGTGCAAAGATTTTTGACCTGACTACAAGTTCTTGAACAGAAATCTGCAATACATAGTTTAACCCTGTGACTCAAACTGGCTAGTCCTAGGCTGACTAGAGAATTGCTTATAAAAGTAGGTTCAAAGTAATTCTTATGATAGTCATGATTGCCATTACACTTTTTGCCTTTCTCGGTTATCTGATGTATGGATACTTAATGTTCCTATAAAGTCATTATTCCAGCTCAGGTCATTCGCTCAGTTGCTCTTTGTGACCCCATGAACCGTAGCACGACAGGCCCCTCTGTTCATCACCAACTCCCGGAGTTCACCCAAACTCATGTTCATCGAGACGATGATGCCATCCAACCATTTCATTCTCTGTCGTCCCCTTCTCCTCCTGCCCTCAGTCTTTCCCAGCATCAGGGTCTTTTCAAATGAGTCAACTCTTTGCACCAGGTGGCCAAAGTATTGGAGTTTCAGCTTCAAAATCAGTCCTGCTAATGAACACCCAGGACTGATCTCCTTTAGAATGGACTGGTTGGATCTCCTTGCAGTCCAAGGGACTCTCAAGAGTCTTCTCCAACACCACAGTTCAAATGCATCAATTCTTCGGCACTCAGCTTTCTTTATAGTCCAACTCACATCCATTCATGACCACTGGAAAGACCATAGCCTTGACTAGATGGACCTTTGCTGACAAAGTGATGTTTCTGCTTTTCAGTATGCTATCTAGGTTGGTCATAAGTTTTCTTCCAAGGAGTAAGCGTCTTTTAGTTTCATGGCTGCGGTCACCATCTGCAGTGATTTTGGAGCCCCCCAAAATAAAGTCTGTTACGGTTTCCACTGTATTCCCATCTATTTCCCATGAAGTGATGGGACCAGATGCCATGATCTTCGTTTTCTGAATGTTGAGCTTTAAGCCAACTTTTTCACTCTCCTCTTTCACTTTCACCAAGACTCTCTTTAGTTCTTCTTCACTTTCTGCCATAAGGGTGGTGTCATCTGCATATCTGAGGTTATTGAGATTTCTCCTGGCAATCTTGATTCCAGCTTGTGCTTCCTCCAGCCCAGTGTTTCTCATGATGTACTCTGCATAGAAGTTAAATAAGCAGAGTGACAATATATACCCTTGACATACTCCTTTTCCTATTTGGAACCAGTCTGTTGTTCCATGTCAAGTTCTAACTGTTGCTTCCTGACCTGCATACAGGTTTTCTCAAGAGGCAGGTCAGGTGGTCTGGTATTCCCATCTCTTTCAGAATTTTCCACAGTTTACTGTGATCCACACAGTTAAAGGGTTTGACATAGTCAATAAAGCAGAAATAGATGTTTTTCTGGAACTCTCTTGCTTTTTCCACGATCCAGCGGATGTTGGCAATTTGATCTCTGTTTCCTCTGCCTTTTCTAAAACCAGCTTGAACATCTGGAAGTTCAAGGTTCATGTATTGCTGAAGCCTGGCTTGGAGAACTTTGAGCATTACTTTACTAGCATGTGAGATGAGTGCAACTGTGCAGTAGTTTGAGCATTCTTTGTCATTGCCTTTCTTTGGGATTGGAATGAAAACTGACCTTTTCCAGTCCTGTGGCCACTGCTGAGTTTTCCAAATTTGCCAGCGTATTGAGTGCAGCACTTTCACAGCATCATCTTCCAGGATTGTGTCAAAAAGCAGCCCTTATGGACAATTTGTTTCCTTTAGAAGCTGACATTGACCTAAAGGGTGAAATGAAGAATTTCTGATGAGGAAATCCTGGTTTACCTATAATAGAGGTGCCAACAGAAAAACAGCAGGCGTTTCACACTACAGAGAAAGCTCTCATGGTTTTTCAAAGCAATGATTCTCCAAATGCTGGAGCAGAAGCTTCTTGGATACTGTTAGATATGCAAATTCTCCAGCCCCACCTCAAACCTAAGACATCAGAATTTCAGATGGTGGAGCACAGCACTCAGGGCCTTAACAACATCTCCAGGTGCTTGCAGCAACATTTACAAACTGCTCTTCAAAAGAATTTGTAAGTAACTGAAATTGTTTCCCCCTTCAGGACTCAGTCAGCATGTCCCAGGGTAGACTCTTGGATAGGCTCTCAGTAATGCTTTCCACTCAGGTGACTTAAATAAAAGAAACTTTGTTGTTGTTTTGCTATTTAGTTGCTAAGTCATGTCTGACTCTTTGTGATCCCATGTCCACCAGGCTTCTCTGTCCATGGGATTTCCCAGGCAAGAATACTGGAGTGGGTTGCCATTTCCTTCACCAGAGGATCCTCCCAACCTATGGATTGAACCTGCATCTCCTGTATTGGCAGGTGGATTCTTTACCATGGAGCCACTAGGGCAACTCTAATAAAAGAAAATAGAGCCCATTATTTCTAGACTATCTTTTCTCTTCCCATCTTGTCAACCCTTTTATATATTTGCTTTTTACCTTTGTTTAATTGTAACCAAGAGTGAACTCCTAATACGCCAGTTAAGTGAAAGTCTCTGAATTAGTCCCAAGAATTATTTATTAATTTGTCTGAAGTTACCATTTTGAGTCTGAGAGAGCTAAACTGGGATTGCCAGACTGATAATATAACCTGAACCAGCTTGCAACCTTCCAATGGTGTGTTTAATGTATTTGATACTAGGAGCAACCACGTCACTTTTTTAATTTTTAAAATATATGTATTTACTTATTTTGCTGTTCCAGGTCTTGGTTGTAGCATGCAGGACCTTTAGTTGCAGCACGCAGGATTTAGTTCACTGACCAGGGATATGGAACGTGGGCCCCCTGCATTGGGAACACAGAGTCTCAGTCACTGGACCACCAGGGAAGTCCCTTCCTTGACTCTAACCATAGTTTATGGTTAAACTTTTATCATCTTGTATTGCTTGAATGCTTTCCTTTCTGCACTTTTTCATTTTTTGGATTAAATTTGCTCCTAGGAATTCAGGGAAGGCGTAGGAGGCCAAAGCTTTTCTGCAAACAAGAGGCAGGTGTTGAGGAAGAAGGAGGAGTCTGTCCCCTGGAAGACCCCTGCTGGGCCCTGCTTGATTTCAACTGGGCATTTAGGAGGGAGAATAAGATGGTACCGAGGGGTAGTCACCAGGGGGCTCAAGTAGAGTCAGCAAAGTGAAAAATTACAAAGGGTTGATCAGCATAAATATGATTAGGCAAGTCATGCCTGCTAGCTTGCAGCACACCAGGCTTCGCTGTCACCTTCTCCTGGAGCTTGCTCAAACTCATGTCTGTTGAGTCGGGGATGCCATCCAACCACCTCATCCTCTGTCATCCCCTTCTCCTTCTGCCTTCAATCAGGTTGCTAGGAGCTGTGTAAAAGTTTGGTGGAGTTTCCTTCTGCAGGAGTTTGAATGGAGTGTTCCAGGCCAAAAGTTTTTGCAGTTCTCAAAGGTTTTAGTCAACCAAGTCTTTTTTCCTAGAGATGCAGTGTTGTCAACTGGAATTTCATTCCTGGGAACCTGTTTCATACTGCAAATATATCAGAACTGATGAAGACATGAAGTAGAAGTAAACAAATGGAAAGGTTTGCTTTTATAAACATGAATTAACAACATACACTATTTAATTCATAATCACAGAAAATGTTTTGAAGCACTTACCTGTGAGGCATACTGTTGAGAAGCTCTCACATCAGTGGTTCTCAAATCACTTAAGAATCACCTAAGATTTAGATTTATTTCATTTAGATTTTGCTTATTATTTTAAGTAATGAATACATCATTTGACAGAAATTCAACCATGTACATAAGTAGTCCTGAGTCTTTTTACTATTCCTGTCCCCCAAGACTCCCTGCATCCCTTGAGCATCTTTTAGAAATTGGTTCCTAGGCCTCAGGACAGAGCTAATGAAATTATCACAGATGAGGCCCAGGCAGGGGCAGTTTTGAAGAGGTCATTCTGATTGTCCTCAAGTTTGTAAACCACTGCTTTACAGAAGATTATATGTGATTTATTTTTATTTTTTAAAGGGTACTCTTTAAAAAAATATATATTTATCTATCTGGCTGTGCTGGGTCTTAGTTGTGGCATGCAGGATCTAGTTCCCTGACCAGGAATTGAACTCAGGGACCCCCACATTTAGAGTGTGGTGTCTTAGCCACTGACCCACCAGAGAAGTCTCAGATAAGTGCTTTTATTATCCACATTTTAGAGTTGAGGAAACTGAGTTACCTCAGAGGGTGGACTCCTACTTCAGTATGCCTGGTGTTCTTGACAAAAGAATGCCACGTGAACAGACATACACACACGGGTGGAATGCGATGAAACCCTGGAGGAGGAACAGGATACAAACACAAGCCAGAGAAGCAGATTGCAGGCAAAGTGCCAGAAGCTAGGAAAGAGGCACAGACAGGCTTTCCCTCCCGACTCTCAGAAGGAAACAGCCCTGCCCTGCTGAGTCTGGACTTTTAGCCTCCAGAACTGTGAGACAGAGCATTTCTGTTATTCAAGCCAACTGGTTTGAGGTCATTTATTAAGGCAGTCCTAGCACATTAATACACTTCCTAAAGCAGAAGATTACTCTGCTGTTAAAAAGCCTCCCTGTGTAAGCCACCTCATCTCCTACTGCCCTAAAGCACAATCTTTCCTCCAGTCTCTGCCAAGATCATGCTCTTTCTCTATAAAATTTTATTTTCTTATATCCCTGCTTTAGTCTGTTCAGGTTGTTATGGCAAAAATACAATCAACTAGGTAGTTTAGGGACAATAAACATTTATTTCTCACAATTCTAGAGGCTGGGAAGTTCAAGATCATAGTGCCAACAGATTTGGTGTCTGATGAGTTCTTCTCACTGTAACCTCACATGGCACAAGAGATAAGCTGGCTTTGTGGGGTCCCTCTTGTAAGGGCTCTAATCTCAGTCTTGAGGGCTCTGCTCTCCTGACTCAATCAACTCCCAAAGGCCCCACCTCTTAATGCCATCACCTGGGGTTTAGGACTAAAAATATGAACTGGCTGGGGCACACAAGCGTTGAGTCCATAGCAATCCCTTTCATGTTTTCTGTCTTGTCTACAATTTGTATCCCGCCTATTGGAGTTCTGTGTTCTCCTGGTCTCTTTCCATTGTAGAAAGTTATTTTTAATTTTTTTGGCATGCAAAATCTTAGTTCCCTGACCAGGGATCAAACCTGTGCCTCCTGGCATGGGCGTGTGGAGTCTTAACCACTGGACTAGCAGGGAAGTCAGAAGGCTATTTTTGTTCTTCTAGAACTTTTTAATCAATCACTTTGCTAAAATGTAAGCATCCTACAAATAGAGATTATGTATCTCTCTCCCTAACCCCACTTTATTTTCAATCTCTAGAATAGGTCTAGATCAAAGATGACACTAAATAAATACATGTGGGAATAAATACTTTGGTACTTAAATATTGACTGTTGGGCTAGTTAGGTGTTTCTTATTGTTTTTTTCTTTCCTCTGTAAGAGTCTAAGTTCTTAGAGGGCAAGAATCTTGCCTTATATTTATACTTTCCTTGTATTCATGAATTCACTCTTATTGAGAGAGAGAGAGTGTGTGTGAGTGTGTGTGTGTCTGTGCACATGCACTTACTCAGTTGTGTCTGACTCTCTGCAGCCCCATGGACTGTAGCCCACCAGGCTCCTCTGTCCATGGGATTCTCCAGGCAAGAATACTGGAGTGGGTTGCCATTGCCTCCTTCAGGGGTTCTTCCCAAACCAGAGACTGAACCCCCATCTCCTGCATCTTCTGCACTGGCAAGCAGATTCTTTACCACTGGCACCCCCTGGGAGGCCCTCAGTCTTATTGATACCTGCTTTAAGTCAGGTACCATGCTAACTTCCAGTATTCTTGCCTGAAAAACCCCATGGACAGAAGAGCCTGGCAGGCTACAGTCCAAAGGGCTGCAAAGAGTTGGACATCACTAAGCACACACACCATGTTAACTACTGAAGTTCATTGAATAATAAAACACAGCATCTGCTCTAATGGAATTTATAATCTAGTTGGAGACAGAAACATCAAAGACATAATCTCCTATGTGATGACATAATTACAATTCTGATCAACACTTTGTAGGAAAAATATAGAAAGCTAGAAGCAAGGATAACTAAGGTATCTACTCCCCCTAGTATTGGGATTAGGAAACATCTTCTCAAGGATCTAGAAGGGAGGAAGGGGGTCAGGGAAAGAACCAGTGCCCAGGCAAATATCAGAGGTAGAAGCCCTGACCAAAACTTAGGGAAAAGATTATGTGAACTGAGAGAGAAAACAAATATGTATTTCAGAAACTTATTTTGACTCTTTATTCTGGAAAATCACCTGAATGAACCCTTTGATTATACAAATTTTAAACAAGTAGTTAGTTACCCTTTGTTGAAAGAAGAAAACTGAGAGAAAAACAAGCATGTAGATTTTTATTTTGTATTGGATTAGAGCTGATTAACAAACAATATTGTGATGGTTTCAGATGAACAGTGAAGGGACTCACCCACCCATACATATACAAGTATCCCTTCTCCCCCAAACTCCCCTCCCGAGGGGTACAGATGTTTTAGACGTTAGTCTTAATCAGTACTTGGACTCTAAGTAGATGTAGATAACTGAATCTGCATACTGAGGCTCTTTTGCTTCGGTGGTGAGGAATATTTTTTATTTTATTTATACCTAGAGTTCATGGTTACAGCAAACGGGGCTTACCTTGGGGAGATGGGTGTGGGCTTATTCAAGAATTGCTTGCAGGAGATCCAGAGCTTTTGCCCCAGGGTAAAGGAGTCAGAGTTTTCACTTTATACTGGAAGAGATAGTAATGAGGAACAGGACTGAACTTGGCACAACCCAATCTATAGTGGAATGTTGATATTGTACACATGACTCTAAGACTGCTGCTGCTGCTGCTAAGTCGCTTCAGTCATTTCCGACTCTGTGCGACCCCAGAGTCGGCAGCCCACCAGGCTCCCCCGTCCCTGGGATTCTCTAGGCAAGAATACTGGAGTGGGTTGCCATTTCCTTCTCCAATGCATGAAGGTGAAAAGAGAAAGTGAAGTCGCTCAGTTGTGTCTGACTCTTAGCGACCCCATGGACTGCAGCCTACCAGGCTCCTCCACCCATGGGATTTTCCAGGCAAGAGTACTGGAGTGGGGTGCCATTGCCTTCTCTGGACTCTAAGACTACATAACCCCAAATACGCTGATGCTTGCTTTCAAAATGACTGCTCCAATAGCCAAGTGGAAAACGGATTGGGAGGGGCCAAAGGGGATTCTTTCTGTGTTATTCTGTATTTACGGACCTCCTTAGTTAATTTCTTTGCACGCACTGGATCATTTTACTCTTCTTTAAATTTCTAAAGTTAATCACAGTATCTGGCATATACACAGTAATACCTCCATATTTGTTATTGAATTAATGGACTTTTTCATTAGGAGATTATTTTAAAGGTCACTGTGTAGAATATAGAGTAAGACATCCTAAGATGATCAGAACTCAGAAATAAGAACATCCTTTGAGAATGAAAATAATGTACATGCATATATTTCTTTGCTAGCCTTTTTTTTGTTGTTGTTGAGTACTTATTCTCACCTTGAGTGCTTGGAATAATCATTTTTTCCCCCAATATGCTTTGAGGGGATGAATGAAACTGTGCAGTCATTGGTAGTGGGGGAAAAAAATAAAATACATCAGGAAGAAAAAAACAAAACAAAACCGGTTAATGTGTTACCAAAGAGATGTAAGGAATGTCCATGAAGGTGACTAGAATAAATTTCCTAGAAGAACGACTAGAAAATGACTAACATGAAAGGAACCTGTGACCTCACTGGCTATTAAGAAACCTGTTTAAATAAAGAAGGCAGGGTGTCCACGTGGAACCAGGAAAAGGAAAGAAATCAGAGAGGCTGACTTGGTTGTCATTGTGTAGCTTGAACAGAGGAGGGAATGGACGGTGGTCACTCATCTTTCAGCCCCACAGCAGCGATTCTGCTCCAGGTTTCTCCTGGCCCTGGATGCGAAAACTTTCTACACTCTGCAGCTCTCATTTCTTTTGCTTGTGAGTTTGGCTTTCTATCTCTGACACAGTGAAGGAAGAGGCACTCTATTTTGAAGATGTTCTGTCTACTAGAAAAATACACACAAGACCATACATGGCCTTTGGCATTCTGAGTCCTAGCTCAGTCTCTTGTGAATTTGATTGTTATGAACAGGCCACAAAAGCCTGACAAAATGAAGGTTTTGATTTTAAAACCAAGGGTCATTTTAGCTATCTCAAAAAGAGATGATCAATGCTAAGGTGGTGGTGGGTCCCACATTTTGATATTCTGTCTCATTCTCTCTAAGCCCACTGGAGTCCTAAGGAGGAAACTTACTTCTCATGCAAAATCTCCACTGTGGAATCATTGGTGTGGTTTTGACTTTAGGAGGGCTGGGGAGACTGGTATTTCCTCAAGTCATGGTATTTTCCAGGAAAAACATGGTATTTTCCAAATAGGAGTTATGGAGAAAATGTCTTCTGGATACACTTTTGTAAAGGCAGGTCAATAGGAAAATCTAGGAGGCTGAAGCTTCAGTCAACAGTAAGCAAGCTGATTGTTAGTAAAAGAATTTGTGGGGTCTGGTTGCTTGCTGCGCAAAAGCCAGTAAACAGGCCAGGTCAGTGGAAAGTTTTTTTTTATTTCAGATGCTGGCAACTGGAGGGGGAGGGTGGCAGACACCTGTCTGAAGGAAGGCTGACTCCCCTACACTGCTGACAAGCAGAGGATGAGAGCTTTTATAGACAGAGTGGCAGCAGTGGTATTGGGGGGCGGGCATTCACTACATGCAGAAATAGCACAGTCATCTCTAATAGTCATCTTCAAATTGGTCTGACCAGCGTTAGGTACAGTTAATCTTCAGTTCCAGGGTCCATATTTTTCTGCTTCTCTGAGGCCAGTTTTCAGAATTGTGGCAACTCATGTCCTCAGTACCGTCTGGTCATCGTGTAGTTAACTTCTCCACCTGATGTTTTAGTACCTGTAAGACAGCTCATAGGATGTGGCTCAGAATATTCTCTATAACCCTTGAGAAAGAACTAAAGGTCCTTGACTCTGCTTAATGACAACATTATTATTGTTTAGTCTCCTTTGACTGTTTTCCTTTGTTTCGGCATTTCTAATTTCTCTGATTAAACTTATTCTTTGACTAAAGCTTTCCACTGACAAAAGACAGGCGGAAGAGATGGTGGGGGGTAAGGACCACAGGGTCCTGCTCCATTTCATGATGTTCTCTTTAATTCATTCAACACACATATATAGGTGAACCATCTGCTTTTTAAGGTCTTTAGAGACAGATTCATAGGCTGGGTTTTCCCTGGTTCCAAAAAATACTTCCTCTGGCTTAAAGTTCATCAGATTCAGAATCATATCACCATCTTCTTGGGTTGCTCAACCAGAGAATTCTCAGATCGCTAGCATGTTTGTTTATGCTAACTTAAGAAATGTTAAAAAATAAAAGAGTGGATGACCACTACTTGCTCACAGAGGATTTACGGACCCCCAAGAATACGTCTATGTCCCCTGTGGGTTTCAGGGACTCCAATTTGAGAAGCACTGGGGAGGTGATGGTTTCTACCTGACTGTTGACTGACTCACGGACAAGGTTGGGTTACCAGTTATCTTTGTGTTTATGTTGAGGTTCTGCCCAATGTGTTGTTAGACTTCTAACAAGAAAAAAAAAAGATGGACTTAAATGTAAGTAAAACAAAAGCGTTTTTGTTTGTTAAAATAACAATAAGAATTGCAGAAATAATTGAAGCTAAAAAATCAACCAGAAGGTGCTTGGCACTGCTGTCTCTTTCAAGTTTGGCTCAACTAAACTTTGGCTTGATCGGGGGATGGGTGTTTTTCTGCAGGACTATAGCAAGGAGATACCAGTAGGGGACAAATAAAGAGTAATGGGTGAAGAATTGTATAATGATCAGACTGTGTTATAACAGCCATCATGGTACTTGAAGAGATTTTAGTTTTAACAGAGGTCAGAGTGCATTGAAATTATGAATTAGTCAGCAGGTCGTTTTCTTTTTAATTATTGTTGGCAGGCAGTTACTGTCTGCTCAAAATGCAGAAGTGAACTTTAGCACTATATATTGCAGGGTGGTGGCAGCAATTCATTAATTAAAGGAGACTTTCCTGATTTGAGAAGACTTTAACTTATGAACTTGCAGAATGAAGACTTCAAGACTAATTCTGGATAAAATTGATTACTGTCGTTAGCTACTAATCTACTTATTTTTATTCTGTCTTAGTGAAGGGAAAGTATGAACCTGAATAATATTTAAAATACTAGTTTCCATTTATTACCACTTCCTCAAATATATAATTCAGAGCTGTACTTGGTCTTTCAAACTTTTAATTTAAATTTGTTAAGAAATTTTCCCTGAAATGTGAATCCTTTAATGACAGAGACAGAAAATCAGTCTTTCTGACAGGTTTTCCAACCAAGTATAGATTTAGAGTGGGACTGCTTGTGCTGCTGCTGCTGCTGCTAAGTCGCTTCAGTCGTGTCCGACTCTGTGCGACCCCACAGACGGCAGCCCACCAGGCTCCCCCGTCCCCGGTATTCTCCAGGCAAGAGTACTGAAGTGGGTTGCCGTCCCCTTCTCCAATGGATGAAAGCGAAAAGTGCAGGTGAACTCGCTCAGTCGTGTCTGACCCTCAGAGACCCCATGGACTGCAGCCTACCAGGCTCCTCCATCCATGGGATTTTCCAGGCAAGAGTACTGGAGTGGGGTGCCATTGCCTTCTCCGGATTGTACTATTACAGAATTATAAACCATGCCTGAAATCACCAACCCACCAAGACCTAGGTACATGCATACGTGTGTAAGCATGTACATATGGTGCAATACTTGCAGATATGAGGTCTTGACCCACTGTCTCTAGAATGCAAAATCGTGCTATTGCCAGGAAAATTGACATCTAAAGCCAATTTTAAAAACCTGTTAAAAGTTTAGTGGTTATTAAAATAATGTAATGATTCTTACAAATTTGGAGAGATATTTTGGGAAGATTGATAGAATATGGATGCTACTGGGGATAAAAGTGATTACAACTGTCTGAGGAATAAGACCTTCCCCTTAATAAGTGAGCTGTTTCTTAATGGAAACCTTTGCCAACTTTCTTGTAACTTCCACTTGCATTTTTCTTTGTTCTCATCTCTCTCCCCTTCCCCAGAGTTGCCAGACCCTATGATGAGGTCTTCTGTCTTAATATTTTTCTGAAGACACAGGGCACTTGGTCATTAAACTTTTTCTTTAATCTTTCTAACAAAAAGTAAAATGAGAAAGAATGGAAGAAAGAAGGGAAAAGAAAAAAATAATGAAATCTAAAAAAATAATGAATAATGAAATCTAAAACTTTGGTAGTAAGGGGTAGCATCCCTAGTGGAAGAAATTCTGACTAACCAAGAAGAACTGAAATATATCTATATTCAAATTTAAATATCTACTGAAAGAAGCTGGGCAGGTAACGAAAATGAGGAAGTAGACTGGGGTTAAGAAAAGTTTTAATAAGTACTTAAGTACAAAGTACATGCCATTTCCTCATTATGTCTATTCTATAAAAAATACACCAATGCCATGGTGATGAAGAATGACCATGAGGGGGCGAACACAGAGTACACAGGAGAGGGTGTGTCCTATAGGAATGGGCGCTCAGTGCTGCCTGATTCTAAGAGAACCCAGAGTTCTAATCTTAGTGTGAATATTTTAATATGTGGGCAATCAATTCAGATTTTCTAAAAAATATGTACAGATCATCGTGAAGGCCCTCTGGTTTCTGACTGCTGATTTACATATACCCAGTGAATAAATGGATTGGGAAGAGAGCCTGGACTTCCTGATCAGAGATTTTTCCCCTCTCAATGTACATAACCCTTGAAGCTGCTTTCTTGCCCTTTGAGGGCATTCTGTTCAATTTCGCAAGTATATATTGAGTGTATCACTATATCATAACGGTATGACTTGGAATGAAAAATTTTCACCACTAGTTTACATTACAACTTTGGAGATTTGATATAGTAAGTTTGACATTACGTCCTATGATAGTGATTCCCAATCAGACTCTAGATTAGAATCCAAGGAGTCACATCCTGAACCAAGAATTAGATTCTAAACCTATCCATAAAGAAAAAGTTCTGTGTGTCAAAATTATTCTTGAAAAATTCCCTGGGAATGCTCCATCATGAAGACAGACTCCATCACCATGTCAATTTTCCCTTTGATATTAGAATAGATTCACTGCTTCCTGGACTGAGCATAGAGGAAGTAAATGATGTGACTTTCAGGGCTAAGCTTTTGAAAATATGCCCTCAACCATTAAACACCAGAATTACATTTAGTGGAGGAAATCTCACACTTTGAGGGTCCTCCCAGGAACTGATACCTCCAGAAGGAAAAGCAGCTTTATATTCTCCATCTCAACATGCTACCAACCATTCAATTCTGGCTCTTTTTATTATTTAATTTGATTTGCTTATTAAAAAATTTTTTTGGTTGTGCTGTGCAGCTTGCGAGATCTTAGTTTCCTGACCAGGGACTGAACCCTGGGCCCCAGCAGTGAAAGCACTGAGTCCTAACCACTGGATCACCAGGGAATTCCCTCTTTTCATTATTTTCATCATCTAATTTACTTCAGGGCTTCCCTGGTGGCTTAGATGGTAAAAGAAACTGCTGCAGGTAGATCCCCTGGAGAATGGAATGGATACTCATTCTAGTATTCTTCCTGAAGAATTCCATGGACAAAGGATCCTGGCTGGCTACAGTCCATGGGGTAGCAAAGAATCAAATGTGACTGAGTGATTAACACCTTCACTTTCATAATTTCTTTCAAACAAATGAAATGAAGCATAAGGTATTAGGCAGCTCCAATGTAAGTGATGTGCCTCCATGTGCTATCATGGTTTTGTTGGAGAAACACTTTTATATTGGTAAGTAGTTCATAAATGTTAGCCCAGGGACTCCTGGAGGTCCCTGAAGCCCTTTCAGGGGTGTGAGGTCACAGCTGTTTCTATAGTGATACTTGGAGGTTATTTTCCTTTGGTGGTGGGCAGTGGTACTTCCCTGGTGGCTCAGTGGTAAAGAATCCACCTACAATGCAGGAAACGTGAGCTCCCTGGGTTGGGAAGATCCCCTGGGGAATGAAATGGCAACTTACTCCAGTATTTTTGTCTGGGAAATCCCATGGACAGAGCAGCCTGGTGGGCTATAGCCCATGGGGTCGCAAAAGAGTTGGACAAAACTTAGTGACCAAACAATAATATTTTCCTTTTTCACCCTGATTTTCTCACCCACATGATTGACAGTCTTTTCATGTCTACACCTGGCCAGGCTCCTCAGTGACTCAGTCAAACACAAATCTAGGTGCTGCTGGGACACTACTTTGTATAAGGGATTAAAGTCCATAGTTGACATGCGGAGAGTATCCCAGGTAACCTGGGTGGGCCTGAGTCAATCAGTCCAAAAGTTAAAAGCAGAACTGATGCTTCGCTAAAGGAGAAATTCCACCTGTGACTGCAGCTTCCTGTGCCTGAGGTTTTCAGCCTGCCCTTCCTGATAGTTTGTCCTACGTGTTTCACACTTGCTTAGCCAGCTCCCATAACCATGCAACTAATTCTTTGCAGGAAATCTCTTCATATATAATCTCCTTCTATTTTGTTTTGCTGATTTAATTTTGGTAGCAAAAGTAGTTAAGAAGAACAGAATATTAAGGATGAGTTTTCTGGAGTTGGTTTTCTAATCTGTAAGTGTGTGCTAAATCACTTGAGTCATGTCTGACTCTCTGCAATCCTAGGGACTGTAGCTTTCCAGGTTCCTCTGTCCATGGGATTCTCCAGGCAGGAATACTGGAGTGGGTTAACATGCCCTCCTCCAGGGGATCTTCTTGACCCAGGGATCGAACCTGCATTTTCTGTAGCTCCTGCAATGCAGGCGGATTCTCTACCACTGAGCCACTGGGGAAGCCTTTTTCTAATCCAACTAGATTTACAGGCACTAATGCTTCTCTTTTCCATGCTAGAAAGGGCGCTGTTAGTCTATTTGGTAATATATAAAGAGATATCCAAAATATGGCCATTGGATACTTCTAGTCAATAGAAGGCCAAGGTTCTAGGTGACCACGTTTAGTCAAACTGAGGAATACAGTAAGTCCCCTACATATGAACAAGTTCCATTCTGAAAGCATATTTGTAAATCCAACAAAGCCTATATACCCAGCTAACACAATTAGCTATATAGTACTGAATGCTGTCGTAGGTTTATAATACTTTTCACACAGATAATACATAAAAAAACAGACTAACAAAAAATAAAGAGAACATTTAAAATCCTATAGTAAAGTATCTTGAAAAGTACAATGGTACAATGACTGGCATACAGGGGCAGTGTCTCATCTTTGAAAGCTTGAAACTGTGTGTGTAGGGAACTTACTGTATAATGAGATTGGCTAGTTGCTCCTAATTGCCCTTCTTTGGTAGGGAAAATAAAAAGGTTAGTTGAGGGCTTCAAATTCATTATGAAGGTTGAGCTCTACATAATGGTCTGAAAGCTTCTATATCTGCCCGGAAGGACAATCTTACCTCCTAAAGCTATGAGCCAACATTTCTGAAAACCGAACCTAGAGTCTCATGTTTCAGAGGCTGAACTAATAACACGAACGTGAGGGCATTACTTGGGAAGAGAGATCATCCTGAAAATTCGCATGGGGATGTCTATGGGCAGATCTTGAAGTTAGGGACATTGAAGCCCAAAATTCTACTGAGTCATTTTTGCCAGTAGAAGCAGCTTTCTACCTCTGCCTGGAAAACCTGTAATGAATGCTCTCCCCTGAAGTACCTGCCCTGCAAGACACTGCTGATCCTTCTCAGGACCTGCCTCTATCACTCTTTGCTTCTAGACCTGTAACTAAACTCAAGTCCTGCAGGCCAGCCAGAGGCAAGGTACAAAGTGTGAAGTATCTCCATGAGAAGGTGCACTATACTCCAAAAGAACCGTGTGATTTTCCTATTTTTTACAGGCAGAAATCTAGGGGATATGCGTGGGAATGGATATTAAGGGTGTGAGAGCATGGTGGAAGGAACAGAGAGGTCGGTCAGGGGGAATTTATTGAGATGATCCATTAAGCAGAAGTTCTAGAATGGGTTTTGGCTCAAGGGGTTAGAAAGGACGCTAATAGCTTGCTTTGTTATCTGAAACATGCATCCACATGCATCCATCAGTGGTCTCCACTGAATGAGTTCAGTGCTAGAACTTCATTGGTATGCTATAAAATAAAGTGTCTAGAGGCTTAGGGAGATGGAATGCTAGCGTGCGTTTATCATGTAAGACCTGCTCATTCACCCTGGGGGGGGCGTCCAAAGGTGTGCCTCTTACCTCAGCCCTGAGAAATAAATTTGTGGGAGGAGCCCCAGCATCTTTGAAGAGTTCTGTGGTTGCTCACCTCTGTAGGTCAGAATTTACAGAGGGAACAGCTACCATTCAACTACGATCCCTATAGGCACTGGGGATAATGGGACTCCAGGAAGGCAGGTGCCAAATGGCTGCATTTAATCACCAAAGACAAAGGGAGTATAATGACTGTAATGGACAGAAGAGTCAAAGTAGTAATCAGCACGGTCTGACTCAAATAAATCTGTTGTGTTGAATAATTAATCAAATGAAATAGATGGACAGGCAACTAAACTCTCAGTTGTATAAGTGGGAAAGTTCTAGGTTAGTAAACAGAAGTCTAACTTGAATCACAGAACAGTCACAATCTCTCAATGGATTCCCAAACTTTAGCTAATTTACAGAATTTGAACCACTTGAAAGAAGGGAAGGCTGGGTCCCCTTGAAGACTGCCAAAGTTTTATACTGTTGATCTGTCTTCCAATTTTCTGCAAAGTGACCTACAGCTATTTATCAGGGTGACTGTGCATTGAAGAAAGGGAAATAATCAGACCTTTCAGGGACTACTGGACACTATTTCTAAAAAGACACTAACTCTTAGAGACTTAAAATGTCACTCTGGAGTATCAGTGGAGTCCTTTAAGATCTAGCCTAAGATATTTGAGATGTTTGCACTTTAATATGTGGCCAGTAGGGGATAACTGCTGGCTTTGAGCAATAGTATGGCATGTGGTAAAATTACCTGCCAGAGGAAGGGGTGGAATAATGGGAGGGAGTCACAGAGAAACAGTATGGTTCCTGGAATTAAGCAGTTGACAGTGTGATGATGAAGCAAACACACACGTCAAGGCAGGTTCTGATGAAGGCCCACGAAAAGTGTGAAATTAGAGAAAAGAGAGGTCTCACACAGAGACTGAGGCAAGAAATGCAAGACTTACCTGTAAATAAAATGCTTCAGCAATCTCCTTCACCCTCAGATTTCTCCTTTGCCAGTGTGGATTCCTTCCTTTTAAATCAATATTTGCCATTTGGCTCCAACTATGATATCTTATTTGCCACAGGCATCTATTCATGAGTGTATTGACATTTGTTCAAAGCTTTTTAGCCTAAATTACTCTGTTCACAATTGCCCACAATTGCTGTCAAAACAAGGGTATGAAGAAGGTTCAGATAATACAATAAATCCTCAAATAAGAAGGTGTTTTTCAGAATCAGTTCTTCCTGCATTGGCTCCTGGAGACTTACCTGGACTCACTAGGCCTTTTCCTGTTCTGTTTATTTATTTAGTATTATTTGAGAACCCCATGAACAGTATGAAAAGGCAAAATGATAGGACACTGAAAGAGGAACTCCCTAGGTCAGTAGGTGCCCAATATGCTACTGGAGATCAGTGGAGAAATAACTCCAGAAACAATGAAGGGATGGAGCCAAGCAAAAACAATACCCAGTTGTGGATGTGACTGGTGATAGAAGCAAGGTCCAGTGCTGTAAAGAGCAATATTGCATAGGGACCTGGAATGTTAGGTCCATGAATCAAGGCAAATTGGAAGTGGTCAAACAGCAGATGGCAAGAGTGAACGTTGACATTCTAGGAATCAGCAAACTAAAATGGACTGAAATGGGTGAATTTAATTCAGATGACCATTATATCTACTACTGTGGGCAGGAATCCCCTAGAAGAAATGGAGTAGCCATCATGGTCAACAAGAGAGTCTGAAATGCAGTACTTGGATGCAATCTCAAAAATGACAGAATGATCTCTGTTCGTTTCCAAGGCAAACCGTTCAATATCACAGTAATCCAAGTCTATGCCCCAACCAGTAATGCTGAAGAAGCTGAAGTGGAACGGTTCTATGAAGACCTACAAGACCTTTTAACACCCCAAAAAGATGTCCTTTTCATTATAGGGGACTGGAATGCAAAAGTAGGAAGTCAAGAAACACCTGGGGTAACAGGCAAATTTGGCCTTGGAATATGGAATGAAGCAGGGCAAAGGCTAATAGAGTTTTGCCAAGAGAATGCACTGGTCATAGCAAACACCCTCTTCCAACAACACAAGAGAAGACTCTACACATGGACATCACCAGATGGTCAACACTGAAATCAGATTGATTATATTCTTTGCAGCCAAAGATGGAGAAGCTCTATTCAGTCAGCAAAAACAAGACCAGGAGCTGACTGTGGCTCAGATCATGAACTCCTTATTACCAAATTCAGACTTAAATTGAAGAAAGAAAAACAACTAGACCATTCAGGTATGACCTAAATCAAATTCTTTATGATTATACAGTGAAGGTGAGAAATAGATTTAAAGGACTAGATCTGATAGATAGAGTGCCTGACGAACTATGGACGGAGGTTTGTGACATTGTACAGGAGACAGGGATCAAGACCATCCCCATGGAAAAGAAATGCAAAAAAGCAAAATGGCTGTCTGAGGAGGCCTTACAAATAGCTGTANCTGCCTCTTGAGAAATCTATATGCAGGTCAGGAAGCAACAGTTAGAACTTGACATGGAACAACAGACTGGTTCCAAATAGGAAAAGGAGTACGTCAAGGCTGTATACTGTCACCATGATTATTTAACTTCTGTGCAGAGTATATCATGAGAAACGCTGGGCTGGAGGAAGCACAAGTTGGAATCAAGATTGCAGGGAGAAATATCAATCACCTCAGATATGCAGATGACACCACCCTTATGGCAGAAAGCGAAGAGGAAAAAGCCTCTTGATGAAAGTGAAAGAGGAGAATGAAAAAGTTGCCCTAGAGTTCAACATTCAGAAAATGAAGATCATGGCATCTGGTCCCATCACTTCATGGGAAATAGATGGGGAAACAGTGGAAAGTGTCAGACTTTAATTTTGGGGGCTCCAAAATCACTGCAGATGATGACCGCAGCCATGAAATTAAAAGACACTTACTCCTTGGAAGGAAAGTTATGACCAACCTAGATAGCATATTGAAAAGCAGAGACATTACTTTGCCAACAAAGGTCCATCTAGTCAAGGCTATAGTTTTTCCAGTGGTCTTGTATGGATGTGAGAGTTGGACTGTGAAGAAAGCCGAGTGCCAAAGAATGGATGCTTTTGAACTGTGGTGTTGGAGAAGACTCTTGAGAGTCCCTTGGACTGCAAGGAGATCCAACCAGTCCATCCTAAGGAGATCATTCCTGGGTGTTCTTTGGAAGGATGTTGAAGCTGAAACTCCAGCACCTCATGTGAAGAGTTGACTCACTGGAAAAGACTCCATGCTGAGAGGGATTGGCGGCAGGAGGAGAAGGGGACAACAGAGGATGAGATGGCAGATGGCATCACTGACTCGATGGACATGAGTTTGGGTGAACTCCAGGAGCTGGTGATGAACAGGGAGGCCTGGCGTGTTGCAATTCATGGGGTGGCAAAGAGTCGGACACGACTGAGAGACTGAAGGGAATAAGTAATTAAAAATGTCGTGTTAGTTTCAGGTACAGAGCAAAGTGGTTCAGTTATACTATATTTGTGTATATATACTCTTTTTCAGATTCATTTCCATTATAGGTTATTACAAGATGTTGAATATAGTTTGCTGTGGTATACAGTAGGTCCTTGTTGTTTATATGTTTTATGTGTAGTAGTGTGTGTCTGTTAATCCCAAACTCCTAATTCATCCTTCCTCCCACCTTTCCCCTTTGGTAATTGTATGTTTGTTTTTCCCCATGACCTTTTGCCATCAGTTAAATATAAAATTTCTTGTCTTTGTCCACACTCTAAGGGCTTGCTGCTCAAAGTGTGTCTGTACACCAACAATATCAGCATCACCTGGGAGCTCCTAGAAATGCAGAATCTCAGGCCCCATCCCAGCCCTAGGAAGAATCTTCATTCTCAGGAGCCCCAGGGATTCTTACCCACTTGAAAGTTTGAGGAGCTCTGGACTAGATGCTAACCCTTTTCTTCATTCTCCTATACAGCTGCATTTGGCCTTAGGTGTTGACAAGCAGTCATGCCTGGACTTGACAGTTTCATCAAAAAGTTTAATATTTTAGGACTTGGAAGGGATCTTAGAAATTACATAAGAATAAGGGAACCATGGGATTTAACACTCAAACCAGGACATTTTTTGAGAGTGAAAGGAAGTGTTTTTAAAAATGTATGGCAGATCAACAGGTGAAAACAGGATTGTCCTAAACAACCTCATTATTGAGTATTTACTATCAGCTAAGGTTTAAATGGATTATCTCAAATCCTAATAACAAGTTGCCCAGGTAGGTGTTATTAACACTGGTTTATATATATGGTAGGAGTAGTGGGTTGAACTGTAGCCTCCCAGAAGATATGCCCAAATTCTAACCTGTGAACACGAACTCATCTGGAAAAAAAGTTCTTTGCAGATTAAATATAATCAAGTAAGAATCTCAAGATGAAATTGTTCTGGGGACTTTCCTGGTGATCCAGTGGCTGACTCTGAGCTTTCAATGCTGGACGCCTAGGTTCAATAACTGATCAGGGAACTAGATCTCACATGCTGCAACTAAAGATCCCACATGCTGCAACTGAAGATATAAAATCCAGAGTGCTGCAACTAAGACCCAGAGTAGTCAAATAAATAAATAAATAATAAAATATTTTTTATAAAGAAATCATCCTGCATTAGAGTGAGCCTTAAATCCGGGGTGATGGCTGTCTTTATAAGAGAAGAAAAGGCTGTTTGAAGACTGAGGCAGCAGGTATGCTGCCACAAGCCAAGGAACACTGAGAAGTACCCATGAAGCTGGAAGATGCAAGAACGATTTGCCCCTGGAGCCTTTGGAGGGAGCTTGGCTCTGCAGACAGATTGATTTCAGACTTCTGGCCTCTAGAACTGAGAGAATAAATTTATGTTTAATCACTAGGGGGCTTCCTTGGTGGCTCAGTCAGTAAAGAATCTGCCTGCAATGCAGGAGACCTAGGTTCAATCCCTAGGTTGGTAAGATCCCCTGAAAAAGGAAATGGCAACCCACTCCAGTATTCTTGCCTGGAGAACACCATGGACGGAGGAACTTGGTGGGCTACAGTCCATGCGGTGGCAAGAGTTGGACATGACTTAGCAACTAAACCACCACCAAAGTCACTGTTTGTGATAATTTGTTATGGCAGCCCTAAGACAGTGAAGGGAGTCTTAAGTGTAGCACGGGAGGGAGTATCCTTCCTAGGTTTAAATGATAGAGCCTTAGGGTGTGCAAGGAAAGGAGTGAAGTGAGAAGGCTGAAAGAAAGCATGGAGACACCTTGCTATGTCTTGTCTCCCCTCTCCCTCCCCCATCACTGCAAAAGTGAGCCTATCTTGGTTCCTGTGTTTCAGGCAAGAAAAAGATGATTTTTTATATCTCTCATTGAAGCCCCCTTCAGTGTCTACACAGAGCTTTGTTGTTACTAAATGATTTCAAACTCATCATCACATTTGAACCTAAAAAGAATCCGTTTTACTGATGAGAAAACTGAAGCACAGAAGACTAAATGAATTGTTCAAATTTATGTGCTGGAGTCAAAACCCTTCAAATTCTACTTTATTGCTGAGGCAGGAGATAGATGAGCCCCAGGCTATGGATAGAAACTGTAATAGCAGAAATTCTGTAAAAACAGAACGATGGAGGAAGCTGGGTCTTATCCAGATAAAACATGGAAGACCACGTATTCCTTATTCTCCAAGTTGAAGAGACCTCCCTCCCAGATCATACATGCGCAGAAAGGCTCCTTGGTGGCCAAAAAGGGAGCGGGCCTCACCTCATTAGTAAGTGATAATCAACTACCCAGGAGCCTCTTCACTAGACCCCATTTTTGCTAAGCAATGAGCCTGCACACATGGGTGCAGGACCAGGCAAATCAAAATGATTGGCCAGAGGAAACAGGGAAGAAATGCCCCATAAACGTAATTAAAACTGCCAGGAGGGTGCAACTCAGTGACTCTCTGAGCCCGCTTGGGTGTTCAGCCACATTACTCTTTTCCTCCTAACAAACACTTTACTTGTTTCACCACTTGCCTTCTTTGTGGGAATTATTTTCTGCAAAGCCCAGAAGCCAGGGTGTTGTCACTGAGGATGGCCTCCATCTCTGGCAGGGAACCAAAGCCCCTTTTCAAGCTGCTGCAGGCAGAGGTCACTGGAGATCATAGCCATTTTACCATTTTGTTGTGGGACAATACTTCTTCCGTGAAAAAACAAACAAAAGCCCCCCAAAACAAAAGAAGCAAACCCAGTTCATGAAATTTGGTCATGAGCAACAGAAATCATTGGAGATTGTGCGCGCTCAGCTTTTGGGTCTCAATTAAAAAGTCCATCCTTAAACAAAGCTGCCTGCACTGGGGCTTGTTGGGTAAAC
>SJYQ01000666.1:185197-196385 GCA_006410935.1 Redunca redunca
GTGTTTTTCTTTATGGCTTACTTCACTCTGTATAATAGGCTCCAGTTTCATCCACCTCATTAGAACTGATTCAAATGTATTCTTTTTAATGGCTGAGTAATACTCCATTGTGTATATGTACCACAGCTTTCTTATCCATTCATCTGCAGATGGACATCTAGGTTGCTTCCATGTCCTGGCTATTATGAACAGTGCTGCAATGAACATGGGGTACACATGTCTCTTTCAATTCTAGAACCAGAAGGTTTATGATGTTAATTTTTGAATCACCACCCTGTTACTTCACCACTAACTAATCAGTAGGAGGTCCGCCTTCTCCCTCACCTAGTCTTTATAAAAATCCTTCCCTGAAAGCCACTGGGGAGTGTAGGACTTGAGTATGAGCCACCAGTCCTCCTAACCTTGGCCTTACGTTGGGTGCCTTGCAATAAAACACCAAACTTTACTTCACTACAAACCAATCAGATTGGCTTTATTTCAGCCAAGCTAGCAGACTCAAGTTTGGTCCAGAAATACTATAAGTGGCACACAGTAAACTGTGTGTATTTAAAGGACTCAATTTGTACGTTTTAACTTATGCATATGTGAAACCATCATCACGGTCAAGCTAGTGAACCTGTCTATTACTCCCTGGAGTTCGCTTCTGTATCTTTGTGATCTCTCCCTCTCACTCCTCACCACACCTCACCTCCCAGACGACCACAGATCTTTCTGTCACAATCGGCTGTTGACATTTTCTAGGCTTTTATATAAATGGAATAACAGCGCCAACTCTTCTCTTTTTGGTCTGCTTTAGTTCCTGTAGCATAATTTTTTGATATTTATCCATGTTGTTGTGTATATCAATAGTTTGGTCATTTGTATTACTCGGTAGTAGTGCTTTGAACATGCGTTGACCACAATTTGCTTATCTGTTCATTTAAGTGGTTTCTAGATTTTTACTATTACAAATAATATAAATACTACAAATCCTTCTGTGAGGACGGTACTACTCAGCCCCAGCTGCCGAGACAAAAGGTTATAGACTCGGTGGCTCCAACAACAGACGCTTGTTTCCTCACAGTTCTGAATGATGGAAGAGTAAGATCGGGAGGCCTGCCTGAGTCCTTTCTGGTGAAATCCCTTCCCCTGACTTAGAGGTGGCTGCCACTCCACTGCATGCTCCCGTGACCTCTTCTTTGTGAGGAGCTCCTGGGGAGAGCATGAGTTCTGTGCATCTTCTCTCACAAAAACACTGAACTTGTTCCATCAGAGTCCCACCCATGTGACCCTTTTAACCTTAATTACCTCCTTACAGGTTCTATCTCCACATACAGTTATCTTTAGGGACTAGAGCATCAGCATACAAATTTGGGCTTCCCTGGTGGCTCAGCTGGTAAAGAATCTGCCTGCAATGCAGGAGACCTGGATTCAGTCCCTGGATTGGGAAGACCCCATGGAGAATGGAAAGGCTACCCACTGCAGTATTCTGGCCTGGAGAATTCCATGGACTCAAAGAATTGAACACAACTTACACTTTCATATAAATTTGGAGGAGACAGAATTCAGTCTATAGCAAGGATCCATGTTTTTGTGTGGACATGTGCTTTTAATTCTTTTGAAATAAAAAGAGTGGAATCACTGGACCAGAAGATGGACAGATGGCAAATAAGCACATGAAAATATGCTCAATGCTACTTGTCATTAGGAAAGTGAAATTCAGATCACCATAAAATGCCATCAGAGCCCTAACAGAATGGCTACTACACCACCATAACAAGCATTGGTGAGGGCGGGGGACAATTTGTGTTTCCATACACTGCTGGTGTGAATATAAGATGGAATCACCTTGGGTAACCCTTTGGTAATGTCTCAAAAATTTGAACATATACTGTCTACAGGATTTTGGAGGAAAACTTTGTCTATCCACAGATACAAATTAACAAGATACTACTGAAACATGTTTTTCTCCCCAGGAAAATCATACAGGTCTTTAACATGTGCATAACATAATATACTCTATTTAAAGCTTCATGTCAAAACCTTTGATCTCTCTTCAGAGATTTTTAGAAAAATATTTTCTTTGGTCAAGATGACATTCTGTCATAATAAGCCCATGTAGATGAGTCAAATGACAAACAAATTCAGAGTAGATATAATTTTATAGAAATATGTAGACCATCTGCGATGGACTGCAGGAATCTCATCCTGGAAGAAGCAGTTTCACTGTACATTAAACAGGCCCCCACCCTTTGCTGAAACATGCACTTCAAAATGCCAGACACCACATTCTGTTTAAAGCTCCATATTCCCTTCAGGAAGATGTATTTAAACAATCCATGTCTTCTGTCATCTTTTTATAATTTTACATTTTCCAAACTTCAGAAAGTTAACTAATTTGAAAAAAGAAAAAACACCTTCCAAACATTGACATGCATAATTTAATTACTTAAACCCCTGAAGGCTATGTGGAAGAACCACCAGGAAGACTTGTTAAAAGACAGATGCCGGCCCCGCCCCTGGAGTTTTGAATTCAGAAGGTCTGAATTGGAACCTGAGGAACTGCATCTCTCACAGGTTCCCCGGGGCTGCTGATGGTGCTGGGTGGGAACTACACTTTGAGAATCACTGCTTTAGAATCTACCTCTCAAAAAATTAATCAAAGTTATTTCTAATTACCTATGAATAATTTTTTAAAAGGGGACAGTTCATTCTTTACCAACAGCCTCCCTCTTATTCTACCTCATATATCAAAATAATGCCAGTCAGAAAAAAAGAGTATTGAAGACCCTGTTAAGCAGGTTACATCACAAAGAGCAGTTCTGAAGGAAGGGAGAGATTCTTGTTTGAGTTTCATCATAGTACCTACCACCGAGTCTATTTGGATACCCTCCTCATTTTATTGTAAGATATTGAATATATAATAACATGAGATACAGTAAGTCCTCTTGCTTATCTAGTTATGTATGGTAGTTTGTTATTTGTTAATTCCATACAGTTAATTTGTCTGTCCCTCCCTCCTTCCTTCTCCCTTTTAGTAACCGTAATTTTGTTTTCTGTGTCTGTGAGTCTCTGTTTTGTATATAAATTAATTTGTATTACTTTTTGTATTCTACATGCAAGTGATATCGCATAGTATTTGTCTTTCTCTGATTTTCTTCTCTAAACAATATTCTCTGGGTCCATCCATGTTGCTACAAAGGGCAATACTTCATTTTTTATGATGGAGGCGTATTCCACTCGGAGAAGGCAATGGCAACCCACTCCAGTACTCTTGCCTGGAAAATCCCGTGGATGGAGGAGCCTGGGGGGCTGCAGTCCGTGGGGTCGCTATGAGTCGGACACGACTGAAGCGACTTAGCAGCAGCAGTACTCCATTGTGTGTGTGTGTGTGTGTGTGTGACATCTTCTTAAGCCAGTTATATGTTGATGGGCACTTGGGTTGTTTCCAGGTCTTGTCTGTTGTAAATATGCTGCATGAACACTGGGGCGCGTGTATCTTTTTGAATTCATGTTCACCCTTCCTGACTGTATCCCCAGGATGGGATTTTAGGGCCATATGGTAGCTCTGCTTTTAGTTTTTCAAGGAACCTCCATACTGTTTTCCACGGTGGCTATACCAGGTAGTATCCTCACAGTGTAAAAGGCTTTCCTTTTCTCCGCACCCTCTTCAGCATTTATTATTTGTAGACCTTTTGATGATAGCCATTCTGACCAACGTGAGGTGGTACCTCATTATACTTTGATTTGCATTTCTCTTTTAATTAGTGATGTTGAACATACATTTACAGCCAAAAATATTTTTCCTGTGTTTCTCTTCCAGGAGTTTTGTATTGTCATGTACTATATTTACACCTTTAACCATTTTGAGCTTATTTTTGTATATGGTGTGAGGGAGTGTTCTAATTTCATTGATTTGCATATAGCTGTCTAGCTTTCCCAATATCACTTGCTGAAGAAACTGTCTTTTCTCCGTTGTGTATTCCTGCCTTCTTTGTCATAGCTGTGTCAGTTACACAACTTCTTTGTGTAATTGATTGTGAGTGTGTGGCTTTATTTCTATGCTCTTTATACTGTTCCATTGATCTATATCTTTGTCTTTGTGTTAATATCACTGTGTTTTGATTACTATACTTTGGTAGTATAGTCTGAAATCTGGAAGGTTTATGTCTCCAGCTTTGTTCTTTTTTTTCTCAGCATTGCTTCAGCAGTTCTGAGCCACTTTTGGCTGCATATAAATCCTAGAATTGTTTTTTCTAGTTCTGTGGAAAATAACATGGTTATTTTGATTGCATTAAATCTATCATTGCTTTAGGCAGCATGGCCATTTTAACAATATTAATTCTTCCAATCCAAGAAAGCTTGCAGTATCTTTTCATATCCATGAATCAGCTTTAAATTCCTTTATCAATGTTTTGTCATTTTCAGCATGCAAGTCTTTTACATCTTTGGTTGTTTATTACTAGGAATTTTTTGTTGACATGATTTTTTTTTTTAATGGAATTTTTAAAAAGTTCTCTTTCTGTTATTCCTTGTTAATGTAAAGAAATGCAACAGATTTCTGTATATTAACCTTGTAACTTACTGAATTTATTCATTACTTCTTATAGTTTTTGTGTGGAGACTTCAGCCTTCGCTATATAGTGTTTCATGTAGTCTGCACAGTTTTGCCTCTTCCCTTCCAATCTGTATACCTTTTATTTCTTTTTCTTATCTGATGGCTATGGCTAAGTCTTCCAGTACTATGTTAATAGGACTGATGAGAGTGGGCATCCTTGTTTTGTTCCTATATTTAGTAGGAAGGCTTTCAGCTCTTCACTGTTGAGTATTATGTTGGCTGTGCGTTTGTCATAAATGGCTTTTATCACGTTGAGATATGTTCTCACTCTACTCACTTTGGTGAGAGTTTTGTTTAGGAAAGGATGTTGAAATTTTTCAACTGCTTATCTTTCCCGCATTTATGGAGATGATCATATGGTTTTTATCTTAACTTTTGTTAATGTAGCATATTACATTGATTGATTTGCTTAAGTTGAACCATATCCCTAGGATGAATCCAACTTGATCATGGCGTATGATCCTTTTTATGCATTTTTGGATTAGTCTGTTAATATTTTGTTGAGTTTTGCATCCTTTTTCATAAAGATATTGACCCGTCATTTTCCTTCTTTCTCTGTGTCTCTGGTTTTGGTACAGGATGATGGGAGCTTCACAGAATGAATTTGGGAGTGTTTCCTCCTCTCTTTAGTGTTTTGGAATCGTTTGAGAAGTATAGGAATAAATTTTTCTTGGTATGTTTGGCAGAACTACTCAGTGAAGCCCTCTAGTCCTGGACTTCTGTTTGCACAATTTTGTTTTATTATTATTAAAAATTGCATTTCACTAATGATCTGTTCAAGTTATCTGTTTCTTCTTGACTCCATTTCAGCAGATTTTATGCTTCTAGAAACTTGCCTATTTCTTCTAGGTTTTCCAATCTGTTGACATGTAACTGTTCATAGTAGTCTCTTATGATTTTTTTCATATTTCTGTGGTATCTGTTGTTATTTCTCCTCTTTCATTTCTTATTTTGTTTATTTGAGTCCTCTCTCTTTTTCTTCTTGAGTTTTGCTAAAGACTTGTCAATTTTGTTTCTCATCTTTTCAGCAAACCAGGTATTGATTTCACCTTTTCCGTTGTGCTTTGGTCTCTGTTTCCTCTCTGATTTGTATTATTTCCTTCCTTCTGCTCATCTTAGACTTTGTTTGTTCTTTTTCTGATTCTTTAGGTCCTAGTTTAGCTTGCTTATTTGAGATTTTTATAGNTTTTCTTCTTTTTCTATTTTAGGTGATGGTTTAGGTTGCTTACTTGAGATTTTTCTTTTTTATTGAAGAAAGCCTGTATCACCATGAACTTCCATCTTAGACCTACATTTGTCACACCTTATCAAGTTTGTGATGCTGTGCTTTGATTTTCGTTAATCTCAAGGCACTTTCTAATTTCCTCTTTGATTTTTGTCATTGACCTATTAGTTTTTCAGTAGCCTGTTGTTAGTCTCCACTCTTCCTTCTTTTCCCATTTTTTCCTTCTTTTCCCATTTTTTCCTTCTTTGGTTGATCTCCAGTTTCATGCTGTTGTAATCAGAAAAAATGCTTGAAATAATTTCTGTCTTCTTTAATTTGTTGAGGCTTGTTTTGTGACCTAGTATGTGATTTATCCTAGAGAATGTTCCATTCATGCTTGAAAAGAATGTGTATTCTGGGTTGGAGGATGAACTGTTGTATAGGCCTCACAAGGTTGCAGCTGCCAGTGCGAGGCTCTCTGCCCTGATGATTGTGCACTCTGCTTGAGTAGAGACTCGGTTTCTCTGACAGTTCTGTCTGTCTTGTTGGATTTCTCAGCAGAAAAGACGGCTCTCTCCTCTGTGCACAAACAGAGGACTGGGATGCCCAAATTATAGCTCACCCTGCTCACTCCCACACATCCGCCCAGTGGGCCTTCTTGGACTAACAAATCCCTCCTAGGAACAGTCATCCTGATTTTATTGATGCCTTTTTTCCATCATCCTTGGTTACATGGTGATGTTTCTTGCAGCTTTGATGGTAAAGGAGTTCTGTCAGTTTCTAGTTAATTTTCCATCGTAATTGTTCTGTATGTAGATTTTGTGTGTGTATATTTGTGGGGAAGATGAGCTCCATGTCCTCCTACTCCATTATGAGCCCTTCCCCTCAGTGCTAATTTGTTTATTTTTTCATTTACAATTCACCATCACATGTAAAATAACATCACCCAAAACTCTAGGAAAGTATGAAATTAAGTTTTGTTGTATGTACTTATAATGTATATACCAGTAATATATATCTGAATATGCTTAGTTCAGGTTGTAGATAGGATAAAGTGGTATTTAAGAGGGGATATATATCAAACCACAGTCAAATTATCATATTTCATTGAATCTAAGATGCCACTGATTTATATTAGTATCTTATTTACCACCAAGAAAGAACTAATTGAAGAAACTATCATTTATAAAATAACCCAATTTCAGAAATATTAACATGAGGGGAAAACATCATCTTGAAAATTGACAAAGTGTAGTAGTGATCATTAGAATAGTTTATACTACTCTTTTCTGCTACTACTAATGTCTCTGTATTTATACCATATTCATTGGTAAATATATATGAAGGACATAGGTGTAAATATTTACAGGTGACAGGTATATATAAGAAAGTATGCATGTATATAATTTTTTTGTAGATCAAATACTAGGGGGATGCTTTTGAAAACCGAACTTAAACCACCCTTTAGAGCAGAGTTTATTGCCTTGCTGACTACAAATTACATGTATCATTCAAAAACTGACTCTGACTCTGATTCTCTGTGTCCTTTTACCTCTAGTACCTCCACATATTAGTCTTTAGCTCAGCCTAACTTCTCTTGAAGCAATCAGATGCTGGAGTAATTCCAAGGCTCATGTCTGTTGTCCATGCCACACAAAGAGAGGCAGTCATCCTAACTTTGTTAGTTGGAGGCCCAGGGTTCACTCTGATAGGCCAGTCTGAGTCATACACAGTTCAGTGGAGTCATTAGGAGCATAGATTCCACAGCCAAACTGCCTGAATTCAGAATCCAAGCCAACTCACTATAGCTCTGAGATTCAGAGGAGCACCAAGAGAGGGTTATAATAGTCCCTACCTCTTGTGGTTGTTATAAGGATTAAATGGACTAACACAGTGCTTAGAACAGTGCCTGGTACTTAGTATATACTATGAAAATGTTATTGATGATGCTGGTGGTGATGGTGGTATCATTCATTCCTGAAACAATCACTGTGGCTAGAGGGAGACTGTACTGAATGGCTTAGCCTAGGTCAGAAGTCACCTCCCAAGTGATAGGCAACATTTGCTTCTCTGGAATCACATGGATCGCCAAATAGGGGCTTTGAGAAGGAAAATTAGGCAACTGAGGCATAGAAAGAAGGTAGGAGTAACCAACAAATGTCTACTACCCAAGTCATGGTTTCAATATACAGGGCTATTTGGCAAATCATATTCTGAAAGGAAGACCATCTGTTCAAGGTAAATAATCATCCTTTGCCTTCTATCTTTGACAAATATCTATTTTCATGTACCAAGTTTCCATGTTGTATAAAGTATTCACTTAAGAAATGGTACTTGGACTCCCCTTTTCCTCATATATTTCCAATCATTTTACTGCTCAGTCAGAACTTGCTGACAGCCTACTGTGTGCCAGGCTTAGCAATGAGTAAACTGTGCCTGGTTTCTGGCCTCGTGGAATCTGCAGCCTTACAGAATGTTATTAGCAAGCATTAATCCTCCTTTAGCTAGATCCATATTACATAAGATAAAAGGGCAAATAAGACCCTAGAAAATCATGATGTGAATTTTTTGGTTGAGTAGATTATTTTTTACTATAGTATTGTAATTTAAAATGTTCTTCTGTGTATCTGTCTTCCCTATCAGACTATGAGGGGCTTGAAGGCAGAGGCAGCACCTTATTCAGTTTTTTACCTATAACACCCAAGGTACTGCCTGGAGCAACATACATAATTGATTTAGTTCCTTCTCCAAAAAACTGTTAATAGTAAGGATGGGTGGAATGGATTCAAATTAGGTAGGAAGAGGTAGTCCCTGCGTATTTATCCAGATATTTCTGGTTTTTCTATTTATGACAACTTGAGGTATAAATTTACCTTCCCATTATCTACATATCAAAACAAAATACAGCATATAATCTACCTCTGAAACGAAACCCCAAGTTTTAGCTGAGCCTTTTCCCCAAATTCCCTTGGAAGTAGGTATGACCATGTGGCTCAGACCTGACCAGGAAGATGGGTTACGTATTCAAGAATACTTCCCGAGAGCCCCGCTTTTTTAAGTTTTATTTGTTTCTTCAGCTGTGCCGGATCATCGCTGCTGTATAGGCCCCCCCCTTGTTGAGAGCGGGGCTGCTCTCTGGTGCTGTGTGTGGGCTTCCCCTTACGGGGGCTTCTCTTACTGTGGGCCTCGGCTCTGGGATGCAGCGGCTGCAGCGGCCGCAGCGGGTGGGCTCAGCTCTAGGGCAGAGGCTCGATAGCCGCGGTGCGTAGGCTGAGTTGCTCAGGGCCTGTGGGATCTTCCTGGGTCAGGGATCATACCCAGGTGCTCTGCATTAGCAGGTGGATTCTTTAACACTGAGCCACCAGGGAAACTCCTGAGAGCCTCTTTAAAATCTTTCTCAAAGTCTTTACCAAGAAGAAAGGAGACAGGCAACATCCGTCATCCCTGCTGATGGCTGGCATTTGAATGGAATGGCTGGAACGCAAACAGCCAGGTAAAAACAGTGGTGGGGAACAAGAAAGGAACCTCTGCCCAGCACGCATGGAAGCACCATGTCAGCCTGGGCAGCCTGTCTCAACTTCTCTATGAGGAAGGAAGAAAGAAAATCCACCTTTTCAAACCCTTGTTGTTTGTTTTGGGGGGTTGTTTGCCTTTTGTTAAAGGTGGCCAAATCTGTGAAACTCACACCCATCTTTCTAACTGTATGGGATAGCCAGGAACCAAATAATCAACCTACATACCTATTTCTCAAGGACCACTTACTTATGAGCTCTATGCCATTTCTTGGAAACAAGTTTTATCTATTATTAAATGAAAATATTTAGCTTCTATGATTTTGTGTATCCTTAAAATGTGCAAATTCCATTTCTTGGAGAATCTATTACTAAGAGTTCTTAACTCAAAAAGAATGAGGAGAAAAGAAGGCATTTCTTCCCCTGCAGAAGTTACCGTGGCTGCCGGGAGCCTGCCCTCTCCTTGCCCTTTCTGTGGCCACTCTGGGCATGGGAAGCAGGAAGGGAGACAGAAACAACGGTGGCTGAGGGGGTGCTCCAGAGTTACTCCTTGTTACTCAGAAATCATGGTGACTAGCTTTTCAAAAACTCAGCCCTTTTCTCCAGGACTTGTTATATAATGAACTTCACTTAGGTTCTAAACCCTGCGACAAAACCAGGGCCAGGACTATCCTCCTTGTGAGGTTGAGGGGTTCAGGGAGGTGCTAGGACTCCGCCAGCCAGTGGTTTTCTGGGGAGGGGGCTGTGTTTCCTACACACTCACGGGTCTGACCCATTAGAGTAAAAGCGCTCCTTTTTTTTTTTTTATTTTTTTTTTTTATTTTTACTTTATTTTGCTTTACAATACTGTGTTGGTTTTGCCATACATTGACATGAATCAATTAATTCTTAGAGCTATTTTTATATTAAAGAAAAGAAAGAGAAACTTGTAAATTCATCCATGATTAATATTGTCTGCTGATTAAGTAGTCAGAACAATACTTGAGAAAAATTAATTTTTATTAATATATATTCAACTCTGGCTTTAATAGTAAATGTGTTTTTCAAAACTAAACATTTATACCAATGATTTTTAGAGTACATTTATAAAACTGCATACAAATATTAATAATCTTTTAACAAAGAAATTCTATGTTTAATCAGAATGTTTCAATCTTTCAGTTTTGCGATTTTTATCTTGAACATCAAATCCTTTTAGTTTAGGAGCAAAATATTTCAAAAACCTATTTTGCTGTTGTTGTTCTTATACAAATTAGTACTAACCTTCATGGAGTTTATTATTTTTGTTTGTTTTAACTTATTTTACTCTTTCAGTCATCAGTTGCATATAGTGACAGTTTGTCATTGTTCTTTTGTTGAGCTCTATGCTCAGTTTTCCCAATGGCTCTTTTTAATCTACTTTGAGCCTGGAAAATGTTTAATAAGACTGCAAAACTATGTTTTGCTTTTTAAAAATTTTTATAGAGGATAAATGAAGCTCTTAACTGACCTATGCATGATCAATATTATAGGAGGGAAGGTGAAAGTAAAAGTCACTCAGTCGTGTCCAACTCTTTGTGATCCCATGGATTATACAGTCCATAGAATTCTCCAGGTCAGAATACTGGTATCACACCCAGGTGCCCTGCATTAGCACTGGAGTGGGTAGCCTCTCCCTTCTCCAGGGGATCTTCACAACCCAGAGATCGCTTCTTTTTAAGGTAAAGGTGAAATAACTCAAAGGTGTGCTCCTCCTCAGTCTGATTTAACAAAGGCTCCCAGGGGACCGTCAGGGAGTGGGCAATCGGTATCCGTCCTGCTTTTCCTTTTCTGGATTTCAGATTTCACTAGTAGACTTCAGTGAAAGAATTAACAGAGTGGTGGACTAAGGCACCA
>SJYQ01000666.1:196664-270880 GCA_006410935.1 Redunca redunca
TTTTTTGAGGTTTTAGTTCACTTACAAATATTATCATTTGGTTTTTACAGCTGACAAATTTTTACATGACTTTTAAGGAAGGCTTGATTAATAAATTAATGTATAAGCTGAGTTAACTTAAAGAAATACCCTCAAACATTTTAAGCTGTATTTATGCATTTTATTTCCATGTTAAGTATCTCAACTATCTAACAAACAAGCCAACTATTTTAAGAATGTAAATTACTCTTATACATGGCTATTAAGCATACTTTTTAATGTTTTAAGATTTCTAATCCTATTTTTAAACTTACTATCATATCCTTATATTTTTCCAACTTAAAGTCACAAGTCATAAATTAATAATTCAACTACAAATTTATATTGGAAGCAAGGTTACTTGTTTACTCTAATGGACTCAGTTTCATTAAATATTTATAGCAAGTACTTCAAGTAACAAATATGCACAAGTCTCTTAAGACAAGAATTATTGATATCCTAACTTTGTATTTAATTCTGAATATTCCTGAGAGTAAAAGATGCTGTATAACTAAGGAAACAGTGTCATTGCAAATAACTGGGGGGTTACTGTCTCAACATGCTAACATTTCTTCACGATCACAGATATTACCTAGAACATGAGGTAAGAGGTTAAAAATCTGTGGCACCATCTTCCTCCCAGCCCTGACAATCAGGCTGAGCCCCTTCTCAGAGTCACTTTGTCAATACCAAGTGACTGGGTTTAAGACTCTCCTGACCCTACATCAAAAAGGCAAGAAAAACATCTATTTCTGCCTTATTGACTATGCCAAAGCCTTTGACTGTGTGAATCACAATAAACTGTGGAAAATTCTGAAAGAGATGGAAATACCAGACCACCTGACCTGCCTCTTGAGAAACCTATATGCAGGTCAGGAGGCTGGGCTGGAGGAAGCACATGCTGGAATCAAGATTTCTGGGAGAAATATCAATGACCTCAGATATGCAGATGACACCACCCTTATGGCAGAAAGTGAAGAGAAACTAAAAACCCTCTTAATGAAAGTGAAAGAGGAGAGTGAAAAAGTTGGCTGAAAGCTCAACATTCAGAAAACGAAGATCATGGTGTCTGGTCCCATCACTTCCTGGGAAATAGATGGGGAAACAGTGGAAACAGTGGCAGACTTTATTTTGGGGGCTCCCAAATCACTGGAGATGGTGATTGCAGCCATGAAATTAAAAGATGCTTACTCCTTGGAAGGAAAGTTATGACCAACCTAGATAGCATATTCAAAAGCAGAGACATTACTTTGCCAACAAACGTCCATCTAGTCAAGGCTGTGGTTTTTCCAGTGGTCGTGTATGGATGTGAGAGTTGGACTGTGAAGAAAGCTGAGCACTGAAGAACTGATGCTTTTGAACTGTGGTGTTGGGGAAGACTCTTGAGAGTCCCTTGGACTACAAGGAAGTCCAGCCAGTCTATCCTAAAGGAAGTCAGTCCTGGGTGTTAATTGGAAGGACTGATGCTAAAGCTGAAACTCCAATACCCTGGCCACCCTGATGCTGGGAGGGATTGGGGGCAGGAGGAGAAGGGGATGACAGAGGATGAGATGGCTGGATGGCATCACCGACTTGATGGACGTGAGTTTGAGTGAACTCCGGGAGTTGGTGATGGACAGGGAGGCCTGGTGTGCTGCAATTCATGGGGTCGCAAAGAGTCAGACACGATTGAGCAACTGAACAGAACTGACCCTACGGGGTAGTGGACTCTAAACAATGGATGTGCTCAAATCTATTCTCTTCTGTGATCCCCACCCCTGCATTTGAGGCAGTAACTTGGAAGATGTCTCCTCTCTCTACCTCCATTTATGATCTAGCCCATCACCGGGTTATTCCATTTCTCTTACAACCTCTGAAATCTCTCTCGAATCTGCCCCTTTCCTCTGTCTCCAGGCTTCATTATTCCTGCCTCCAGTTACTCAGCAGCCCCCCAGCAGTCTCACCTGTCCAGGGGCTCTACCACGAGTCTCCTCCTTGGATCGTATTAATAACTACTATCCACCATCACTGCCATTTACAAATGCCTTCTGCATACCTGGCAACAAGCTAGGTGTTCGACCTATGTTTTCACGTTGGCTTTCATCAGACCCCTGCATGAGACAAATTATTCACCTCATTTTAAAATGAGTGTATCAATGCTCAAAAAGTTTAAGTAACTTTTTCAAAACCCTAGAGCTAGTGCAGACATAAATCAGGATTCAAACTCAATGCTTAGCATTTCCCCAAACAAATCTTGTCTCCCTTTTCTACTTATAACACTCGTACTGTTTTCCAAAACTATATTCATTGATCTCTTCCTTTGAAAAGACCGCCCTACTCCTGACGCCCACCTAATTTAGGTATCTCTGCCTCGATCTTCCATAGCACTTATATACATTCCTTTGTCACTAAGCTCTAAGCACACTTTACTATAAATGACTTACTCATATTTCTTTACCCTTCCAGCACCAAGAAAAATGCCTGCCATGCTGACATGTAAATGTGAGTGGGGATAGGGTGGGGAGAAACAGCAACCAGCTCTTGCTGTGACTCAAGCACAGGTTTTATTTAGAGAGCAGAAGATTCCATCACTTACCAGTCCAGTGACCTTGGACAAATCATCTAACCTCTCTAATCTTAACTTAATGATCAAACAAGAGTAATAATTCCTCTTACTGGGTTCTTGTGAGAATAAAATTAAAACATATAAATATGAGGCATATTGCTTGACCCATAAATAGCAAATAGCTTGCCGTTACCGTATGACCATTATGATCATATTGTCATGGTTCAGCTCAGTTCAGTTCAGTTCAGTCACTCAGTCATGTCCGACTCTTTGCGACCCCATGAATCGCAGCACGCCAGGCCTCCCTGTCCATCGCCATCTCCCGGAGTTCATGCAGACTCACGTCCATCGTGTCCGTGATGCCATCCAGCCATCTCATCCTGTGTCGTCCCCTTCTCCTCCTGCCCCCAATCCCTCCCAGCATACTGACTATCAAAGAAGTCATTTCTGAGTAGATGATGTGAATGAGATGGATAAAAGTGGAGGATGTTGCAGGCCAAATCTTGGCCTCTCTGGGGACCAGCAATAAATCTGTGATTTCAGCATCTGCCGTACCTCTAGAGGCAGCTCCTTTTGAACCCAGTCAGAGGACGCTGAAACTCTCCTCTTTTCCATGGTTCACTCTAATTGAAATCCACAGACGTTTACTGAGCTGCCATTCTTCATCAAATACACAGCCTTGTAGAAGACACTCTAATTAGACACTCTAACTGCCCTCCAGGAGTTGGTTCTTCTGCTGACACAAAAGAGACCACCGCACACCAGTGTGGGCCCAGTGGTGCTGGGAGAATACAAAGGGGGTAAAGAAAGAGACAGTCGGATGAGTCACTCATCAGCCTGGAGCAGGTATGGATTGTGGAAAGCCCAAAGCAGCTACAATATGAAATACTGAAATTGTAGACCAAGCTAGAGAGTTCTCAATGTAAACTTCCCATGCTTGGGTACCACAGATTGATATACCTAAATCAAAGCCCTCAAATACACCCAGACTCAGACATTCTGTATGAGACTTTGTGTAGAGCCAGATAGTGTTGCGACAGACTTGAATCTCTGTTCCACTTTCCCCTCTTCTAAACATTTTTTGGTAGATTATTTCATTGGATTCTCATAACCAAATGTGGCACTTTCTCTTGCCATTAAAAAAAAAAAAAAAAAACCCTAGTTGATACTCAGCTTTTGCCTGTGTTGTGTGGTTTAACAGTCCTGGAAGACATCAATTCCAAAAACTCTCCATCTCCCAGAAATTCTACCACCACTAGGACATTTCTTTGGGTTAAAGTGGACTGCAGGAAGGTCGCATGCTAAGTTGCTGTCTTGTATATTTTGGTGATTTAGTCAATTATCTTAGTAAATAAATGAGAGCACAAACTAAGCAAATACTCATTGAGTACCTACTATGTGACAGATAAACTAGAGGGTGGGGCCCAGTAAAGAATGGGATGCAATCCCTGCCCTGTGGCAGCTCACAGCTTAATACTTAGAGACTTTTGAAGCCTGAAGCGCTCCTGAGGGTTGCCCTGTGGTCCAGAGTTCTGGGTAATCCAGGATAGCAGGAGGGCTCAGACCAGAAAGGTAAGAGGAAGAGCTTAATGTAAATTTGAGCTGTCTCACACTTTGCTCTAGGGCAGGCGTTTCCTGGGCTGCCTCAGTCTGTTCTGTCTCCACCTCCTGAGACATCTGCATTGGACCAACCCACAGCTCAGTTCAGTCGCTCAGTAGTGTCAGACTTTTGCGACCCCATGGACTGCAGCACCTGTCCATCACCAACTCCCGGAGTTCACTCAAACTTGTGTCCATCGAGTTGGTGATGCCATCCAACCATCTCACCCTCTGTCATCCCCTTCTCCTCCTGCCCCCAATCCCTCCCAGCATCAGGCTCTTTTTCAATGAGTCAGCTCTTCGCATCAGGTGGCCTAAGTATTGGAGTTTCAGCTTCAACATCAGTCCTTCCAATGAATTTTCAGGACTGATTTCCTTTAGGATGGACTGGTTGGACCTCCTTGCAGTCCAAAGGACTCTCAAGAGTCTTCTCCAACACCACAGTTCAAAAGCATTAATTCTTCGGCACTCAGCTTTCTTTATAGTCCAACTCTCACATCCATACATGACTACTGGAAAAACCATAGCTTTGATGAGACCAACCTTTGTTGGCAAAGTAATGTCTCTGCTTTTTAATATGCTGTCTAGGTGGGTCATAGCTTTTCTTCCAAGGAGCAAGCATCTTTTAATTTCATGGCTGCAGTCTCCATCTGTAGTGATTTTGGAGCCCAAACAAATAAAGTCTCTCACTGTACCACCCTCCTCTTGGGTATTTGTATAGGTGGCCTGTGACTTTGCATCCTGAGTGCTTTGATAGTACCCACTCCTTTTGGGTCACTGCCCTCATGTCAGACCCTCATTTTCTTATGTCTGGACTTGTCTTCACAGCTAGTTACCCGTCTCCCTGTCTCCAGCCCTGTGACTGTCCATCACTGTCTACACCGCAGCCAGAGCATCCTTCTGAAGCACTACATCTGATCTTCATCACTTTCCACTCCCCAGGTAAGATTCTGCCAGGGGTTCCCATGGCAGCTACAAGCTCCCGAGCGCATACCCAATTCTTACCCTGTGTTCTTTTCCCTGCAAACACTCACTCATCTGGTTCTAGCCAAAATGAACCAGAGCCCAAGGAAGATATGTATACTTTTATTTTTAATGGGCCCCTCCAGATTTCTTTCACCAAAGTTGTAGCAGTTATTTCTCCCCATCCTCACTAGCCTTTTAAAATTCTGCCAACCTGATGTGTGAAACCAATATCTTGTTGTTTAAATCAGTGTTTTCCTGTGACCTCCAGTGTAGCTGGACATATTTTTATAGGTTTATTGAGGATTAGGATTTCCTCCTCTTAAATTGTCTTTCCATAATCCTTGCTCAACTTTCTGTGTTTTTCCTTTTCTTATTAATTTGTAGAAGCTCCCAGTGATACTAACTTTTTTATTTTCTAGTAAGCATAATGTGTGCTAAGTCATCTCAGTTGTGTCTAACTCTTTGTGACTCCACAGACTATAGCCTGCCAGACTCCTCTGTCCATGAGATTCTCTAGGCAAGAATACTGCAGTGAGTTGCCATGCCCTCCTCCAGGGGATCTTCCCAACCCAGGGATCAAACCTGTGTCTCTTGCGTCTCCTGCGTTGGCAGGTGGATTCTTTACCACTAGCATCGCCTGGGAAGCCAGTAAACATAATAGCTAACCATTATTGAATACTTTTATGTACAAGGCACTATTTCTGCAGTCAATTCTAGGTCTTTGATTTTGTCCATGTTGTAGTTTCCTAAATACAACATGAATTAATAATGTTTAACAAATATTTAACATTAATAAATGTTTAACAAATAATGGATAAAGGAATGAGTGAATGAACTGAATGAATGAAATGTGTAAGTTTATTTGCCCTTAAAGACTAGCTTGTTGATCGGGGGCTATGTCATCCTCGGATTCTTCTGCATTGCCCTGTGCCCCGTTGTCCCCTTTCGAATCACCCCTCTCTGCCTCTTGCTTGACTAGCTAGTAAGTACGCTAGAGAGTGTGAATAAATGCTTTCAGAATGAGAAGAATGCCTTTCTCTCCTTTAAATGTTGGGCTTTGGAAAAAGGCTCAGGAAGCACACTCAGGTGAGAGGAGGAAATACTTCTTGTTTCATGAATTGTATAGAGAGAGCCATTATTAGTTACCAGAAAATGATATGCCTAACATGTAGGAACATAAACAATCTCGGCAATGAGGCTACTAAAATGTTAATGTTATTTCTTTTATATACTGTATCCTTCTGGGAAGCGTTTATAAAACCTTTCCTGGCTTGCTTATGAAGCACCAACCAGCCTGCAGAACTCTAGAGGGGTTTCTTCCTTGTTTCTACAAGGAAGCAAATTCACAGCAACTGAGCAAAACAGAATGGCCCCAAAATATTAAACCAGAATCAGAGAGGTTTCACCTCCAAAGCATGGACGGAATGATTTTCTTCTAATTTTAGAAGAGCTTTTCCTTTGGATTTATACCAGTGTACCCCATTGTAATTCTAGATTAAGTTATTCATTCAGTATCCTCTCCCCATCCCTTCTTCTGAGACTATAAAACAGCCTCAACCTCTCCTTTCTTATTTTCTCTTCCCTTCCTCTTCTCTCCCTGGTTTTTCTTAAATGACTCATAAATTAAAGTCCATACATTTGGGACACATTGTGTGTTACTTGCAGATAAAACACTTAAGTGTTTCGTTTGGAATCAAGCACAGTTTCCTGAGGAAATAACTGAAATCACAGAATTGTTGAATAAGCTGATAAGCAAAATCAGGTCACCAGGCAAAAGTTATCTTTCTTCCACCAAAGAATCTAAAGCCGCTTTATAAAAATACACAAGCAATAAGGCCTTGGTCCAGAAATCACCTAGGTTGGACCTTAACTATAGGGCTGCAGGCTGTCAGAAAATAAAGGTTTCAATAAAAATGAAGAGCAGCACCAGCTCCCACAAGCTCATTGGGTATTACTGCAAAAACTGCCTCCCTGAATTCAGGGGGAGGAGGGAGAGAAAATAGCATTGATTAAGCTCTCAGAACGAAAAAGACAGAGAAGCTCTATACAGTCAGCAAAATAAGACCAGGAGCTGCCTGGCTCAGATCATGAACTCCTCATTGCCAAATTCTGACTGAAATTGAAGAAAGCAGGGAAAACCACTAGAGCATTCAGGTATGACCCAAATAAAATCCCTTACAATTATACAGTGGAAGTGACAAATAGTTTCAAGGGATTAGATCTGATAGACGGACTGCCTGAAGAACTATGGATGGAGGTTCGTGACACTGTACAGAAGGCAGGGATCAAGGGAAAAAAATGCAAAAAGGCAAAATGGTTGTCTGAGGAGGCCTTACAAATAGCTGAGAAAAAAAGAGAAGTGAAAGGCAAAGGAGAAAAGGAGAGATATACCCATTTGAATGCAGAGTTCCAAAGAATAGCAAGGAGAGGTAAGAAAGCCTTCCTCAGTGATCAGTGCAAAGAAATAGAGGAAAACAATAGAATGGGAAAGACTAGAGATCTCTTCAAGAAAATTAGAGATACCAAGGGAACATTTCATGCAAAGATGGGCTCAATAAAGGACAGAAATGGTCTGGACCTAACAGAAGCAGAAGATATTAAGAAGAGGTGGCAAGATTACACAGAAGAATTATACAAAAAAGATCTTCATGACCCAGATGATCACGATGCTGTGATCACTCACCTAGAGCCAGACATCCTGGAATGTGAAGTCAAGTGGGCCTTAGGAAGCATCACTATGAACAAAGCTAGTGCAGGTGATGGAATTCAGGTTGAGCTATTTCAAATCCTAAACATGATGCTGTGAAAGCGCTGCACTCAGTATGCCAGCAAATTTGGAAAACTCAGCAGTGGCCACAGAACTGGGAAAGGTCAGTTTTCATTTCAATCCCAAAGAAAGGCAATGCCAAAGAATGAATGCTCAAACTACCACATAATTGTACTCATCTCACACGCTAGCAAAGTAATGCTCAAAATTTTCCAAGCCAGGCTTCAACAGTATGTGAACCATTAAATTCCAGATATTCAAGCTGGTTTTAGAAACGGCAGAGGAACCAGAGATCAAATTGCCAACATCCATTGGATCATCGAAAAAGCAAGAGAGTTCCAGAAAAACATCTACTTCTTTTTTATTGACTATGCCAAACCCTTTGACTGTGTGGATCACAACAAACTATGGAAAATTCTGAAAGAAATGGGAATACCAGACCACCTGACCTGCCTCCTGAGAAATCTGTATGGAAGTCAAAAAGCAACAGTTAGAACATGACATGGAACAACAGACTGGTTCCAAATCAGGAAAGGAATATGTCAAGGCTATATACTGTGACCTTACATATTTGACTTATATGCAGAGCACATCGTGTGAAATTCCAGGCTGGATGAAGCACAAGCTGAAATCAAGATTGCTGGGAGAAATATCAATAACCTCAGATATGCAGATGACACCACCCTTATGGCAGAAAGTGAAGAGGAACTAAAAAGCCTCTTGATGAAAGTGAAAGAGGAGAGTGAAAAAGTTGGCTTAAAGCTCAACATTCAGAAAACTAAGACCATGGCATCTGGTCCCATCAGTTCATGGCAAATAGATGGGGAAACAATGGAAACAGTGACAAAATGTATTTTCTTGGGCTCCAAAATCACTGCAGATGGTGACTGCAGCCATGAAATTAAAAAGCATTTGCCCCTTGGAAAAAAGCTATGATCAACCTAGACAGCATATTTTAAAAAAGCACAGACATTACTTTGCCAACAAAGGTCTATCTAGTCAAAGCTATGGTTTTCCCAGTAGTCATGTATGCATGTGAGAGTTAGACTATAAAGAAAGCTGAGCACTGAGAAATTGATGCTTTTGAGCTGTGGTATTGTGAGAAGACTCTTGAGAGTCCCTTGGACTGCAAGGAGATCCAACCAGTCCATCCTAAAGGAAATCAGTCCTGAATATTCATTGGAAGGACTGATGCTGAAGCTGAAACTCCAGTGCTTTGGCCATCTGATGTGAAGAACTGACTCACTGGAAAAGACCCTGATGCTGAGAAAGACTGAAGGCAGGAGGAGAAGGAGAGGACAGAGGATGAGATGGTTGGATGGCATCACTGATTCGAGTGACATGAGTTTGGTGAGGGACAGAGAAGCCTGGCGTGCTGCAGTCCATGGGGTCGCAAAGAGTCGGACACAAGTGAGTGACTGAATTGAACTGAAGCTGGATTCATGACATCTGGCTCGAAGGTTCGCCTCTCTCCTGGCTGGAAGCAGGTTCAGGTAGGATGATCAAAACACTGGACCATACCTTATTCTAGCCTGAGGATGGTCACTGACATCAGACTGTAGTGAACGCTGAGCAGGATCAGTTTATTCACGCATTCATTATTCAATGACTCTATCGAGCACATACTCTATCAGCAATAGAATAGGTCCTCATTGCAGGGGAAACAGTCTCCATATGAAATCTGACAGGGCTAGTCTAGTGTCATGCTGACAGGAACAGGCAGGGGATATAAATGATGCCGGCTGGGAGGAGCTGGGGACTGTGGTGGCCAGAACAATAGAGGCTCCATCTCCTTGACAAGAAAGACAAGGATCATCTATCGTTTTTAAGTGGAATCTAAAAATGCAACAAATGAGCTTATTTACTAAACAAAGGCAGAGTCACTGACAGAGAAAACAAATTTATGGTTAGCAAAGGGGAAAGGAGGATGGGGATAACTTAGAAGTTTGGGACTAACAGATGCACAGTACTATGTATAAAATAGATAACAGTAAGGACCCATTATAGGAAAAGGAGTATGTCAAGGCTGTATATTGTCACCCTGCTTATTTAACTCATATGCAGAGTACATCATGAGAAATGCTGGGCTGGAAGAAGCACAAGCTGGAATCAAGATTGCCGGGAGAAATATCAATAACCTTGGAAATGCAGATGACACCACTCCTATGGCAGAAAGTGAAGAGGAACTAAAAAGCCTCCCGATGAAAGTGAAAGAGGAGAGTGAAAAATTTGGCTGAAAGCTCAACATTCAGAAAACAAAGATCATGGCATCTGGTCCTATCACTTCATGGGAAATAGATGGGGAAACAGTGGAAACAATGGCAGACTTTATTTTGGGGGCTGCAAAATCACGGCAGATGGTGATTGCAGCCATGAAATTAAAAGATGCTTACTCCTTGGAAGGAAATGAGCTTATTTAGATAGCATATTCAAAAGCAGAGACATTACTTTGCCAGCAAAGGTCCGTCTAGTCAAGGCTATGGTTTTTCCAGTGGTCATGTCTGGATGTGAGAGTTGGACTGTGAAGAAAGCCGAGCGCCGAAGAATTGATGCTTTTGAACTGTGTTGTTGGAGAAGACTCTTGAGAGTCCCTTGGACTGCAAGGAGATCCAACCAGTCCATTCTGAAGGAGATCAGCCCTGGGATTTCTTTGGAGGGAATGATGCTGAAGCTGAAGCTCCAGTACTTTGGCCACCTCATGTGAAGAGTTGACTCATTGGAAAAGACTCTGATGCTGGGAGGGATTGGGGGCAGGAGGAGAAGGGGACGACCAAGGATGGGATGGCTGGATGGCATCACAGACTTGATGGACATGAGTCTGAGTGAACTCCGGGAGTTGGTGATGGACAGGGAAGCCTGGCATGCTGTAATTCTTGGGGTCACAAAGAGTCGGACACAACTGAGCAACTGAACTGAACTGAACTGAAGGACCCATTGTATAGCACAGGGAACTGTACTGAATATCTTATAATAATCTATAATGGAAAAGAATCTGGATAAGAGTATGTATATGTATATGAATATATGGAGCTTCTCTGGTAGCTCAGACAGTAAAGAATCTGCCTGCAGTGCAGGAGACCCAGGTTCTACCCACTTCAGTATTCTTGCCTGGAGAATTCCATGGACAGAGGAGCCTGGTAGGCTACAGGGTAGGTTCATGGGGTTGCAAAGAGTCGAACACAACTAAGCAACCAACACTTTCACTTTTTGTATGAATATGTATATGTATCTTAATAGATATATGTATACCTGATTCACTTTAATGTACAACTCAAAGTAACACAACGTTATACATCAACTACACTTCAGTTTGAAAAAAAGAACCTGCCTTTATTCAGCTCCATTGATTATTTTCATAAGGGAGCCTGAACTCAATATTGTCACATTTTCCAAAGAAGAAAGCCTCAAATCCCAATTTTATTGTAAAATTTCTTCTGTTTAAAAACGGACAGCTAATTGCAATTTTTAAAAAATACTGTGTCAGCAAAATATGACTGCAAGGCCATATTTGACAGAGCAGCCAGATAACAACGTCTGCAATAAACTGCTATATAGTATTTAAAATATATAGCAGTGAATTTCACAAAGTGTTGCCATTTCCCTATTCTTGTCTCCTTAACTTTTGGGAATATCTTAAACATGCAACAGCTACTCTTATAATATGTTGACATAAAATGAGCTTTTTTAAATGTTTAAAATATGATACTGGAAACCTCCCTCCACCCCAACCCTCTAGCACCATTTGGGACGCCTGGGGTTTCCTATGCAGTGACTGAAAATATAGGAACCTTTCTAATTAAGAGAATCTGTACTTCATTCGTCTTCTTGTGTTTTCCCCCTCCACATGGCTGTCTCAAGACCTACAAGGTACTCCTGTGCATGTTGTAAAACTCAAGCCCTCCCGACACTGCAAACCCTCACTGATTTTTACAAAAGGGAAGGTCCAGCCTGTCACATCCGAAATATAGCTAATGCAGCTCTTACTGAAACCGTGTGCAAATTGGGGAAAGAGAACTTTAACTCCGAAGCTCTTCACTAACATTTGTTGGGAGAGTATCAGAACGTGCAAATCTCTGACTTCCTCGTGAATGGGCTCCCTTACAGTTGGCAGCACACAGTCTGTACACCAATTAGAGGTGGTCCCGTGTTAGTCCCCTCCAGGGACACCCTCTCACCAATCCACCCTCAAACTCCTTTTGGCATGTCATAAACCCATGGCCCTTGGTTTTCAACTTCCCGTCTTCACAGTTACTCAACAGGCAACAGTGAGGACCTAAACACTGTGTTTCCAGCCCTACATCTGAATCCGGTAGGGACTGACAAGCAGAGTCACCTTTGTTGGGCTGTGTGAGAGGGATGCTTTGAACAGCCTGGAACAGGGTGGCATGTGGCATCTTTCTAAGGATTCTTTCCAGGCTCCAGAAAAGAGCCTGAAAATTAATAGCCAGAACTGAAAACTGCTTCAATCTCTCTTGAGACACATATTTTTGTTCACTCTTGTTTTGGCATGTACATTGTTTCCTAAAACTTGGATTTTAATGCTTTTAAGATTTTAACCATTCCTTTCAATTGACTTATATACTATGTGAATTAAGAAGTAGATTCTGCTTGTAAAGCAAAAGAACCAAGGTAACAGTGATTTAAATGGGATGGTTTGGGTTTCTCTCATGTAATGTAGTTCTAGCATGAATAGTACAGAGCCAGGGTGACTGACCCGTGGTGTCTGAGCCCCAGGCCTCTTCCGTGGTGTTGCTCAGCCAGCCCTGAGGTATGGTCCTTATCTGAGTGGCCTACGATCACTGACTACCCCCGGAACAGGGTCCTGCTGAGAAAGAGGAAGGAGGAGGGGGAAGTGTGTGCATTCTCTGTAAATGCACAGCCCAGAAGTCACACCTGTCATCTCTGCTCATACATCATTGGCCAGAACTTTATTACGTGGTATCTTAGTCTTCTTAAGCTGCCATAACCAAGTACCGCAGGCTGTGTGGTGCAAATAACAGAATTTTTTTTCTCACAGTTCTGGAGGCTGGGAAGTCCCAGATCAAGATGCTGGCTGATTCAATTTCTGGTGATAGCTCTCTTCTTGCCTTGTAGACAGGGGTCTTCCCATGTGTCCCCACCTGGTGGAGAAAGATCTCTTCCTCTTCTTAGAGGTTACAATCCTGTTGGATTAGTGGCCCACCCTTAGAACCTCATTTACCTCTAATTACCTCCTAATGGCCTTTTCTCCAGATACAGTCACACAGTGCTGGTGGGGTAGGATGGGGGCATATTAGGCTTCAAATTGTGAACTTGGGAGACACAATTCAGCCCATGGCACATGGCTTCACATAGTTGCAAGGGAGCCTGGGAAGTGCAGCGTGTGTTCTAAGCAGGATTCTATTACTAATCCTGGAGGTCCATTAGTTGTCACCTGTACAACCCAACTTTTACCTGCCTGGTTCTTCTAAGCGTTTCCTTTGGCAACACTGTTTGAATGTCTTTGTTACTTTATTTTCAGTTTTCTGAATCCCAACAACAGTCATAGCTCTGAAATAAATACACGGTAAAGTCCACTGTAAAGATGTTCTTAGTACCCACCACAGACCTCCCCATTGCTGCAGCTGAATGCTGTATTCAGCTGAAGGTTGATTTAGCTTCTCAGAGAACAAAAGTAGCCAGTGAGCAAATGCTACTTGTATAAAGCGACTTTCGTATGAGGAAGCTGTGTAGAACAAAGGAAAGCAGTGCCACCTTTGGTTTCCCTGCTGATGACTGACTCGGCGTCTGCTCTCGAGCCTGGTACTGTTACGGGAGGGGGCAGTGCTCAGCGACCCCTCGCTTGCCTCGGAGAGCCGACCACATCCTGCAAAATCGGGTTTTTAAAATATGCAGATTAAGGTCAAACAGCCCCACATCGGAGATTTAATGGCTAATCTGTTCGGACAGCTGCTTCTTGGCCATTAAATTACAAGGTGACTGAGTTCATTAAGATTTTCACACACAACTAACTCCTCAAATTGTGTCTCATACTTTTATAAGGCTTTCGTGGACAAAGCTACTCAGATGAGCTATGGTTATAGCAGAAAGAGCCAATCTGTCGCCCTTGGTTTTCCAATAGACAAAGAGGCATTATTTTCAGGTTGATTAAAACTGGTCACTCAAGCCAAATTCCAGGATGAGGTCATGAAGATCAGTCACTGTGGGGTTTATTGCCAAAGGCAACTGGGGAAAGAGTCCAGTGCTCTTTGCTGAAAGATATAGTGCCAAAAATTCAAGTTAAACTTTAAAATTATGTTACCTTTATCTGTATTATCCTGCACACACTAAAAATAACAATATTAAATGCAGGTCCTTAAATATTAGTCTTATGTAAGGACGTTGTTCAAAATTTATACATCACTGGGTTAGATCAGGCATGGTTTATTATTATTGCTATTCTCTTTCCTCTTCTCAAACAACTGTAACCTTATTTGCTTTATAAATACATTTATAAGCAAAATAATGTATAACACATTTTATTCTGCTCATATAATTTATTTAATATTATTTTGCTATTAAATATGAGGAAATTTTAATAAGTGATTACTTCATCACTCAGACTTTCTCATGTGTAGTACGAATTACTTCCACAGAATTGTCTAGCTAATGAAATTACTTTGAATTCTTAAAGCAACTCTGAGTCTTTTATTAGTACTGTAAGAATGCTCTGATAAAATCTCACAAATTGCCAATGATAAGGAAATGGCTGTTCTACCAAGAGAGAATTCTTAATCACAAAATATTTTTAAAGACAATTTACTCTTTTTTTTTTTAATTTTTATTTTAACTTTAGTTTACTTTACATTACTGTATTGTTTTTGCCAAACATTAACATGAATTCACCACGAGTACATATGTAGCACATATAATATGTAAATAAGGAATAAAATAAGCTAGTGTTTTTTTGGACAATAAACATAAGCCATTTAATACTAAAATAATGTATTGCTAAAAATCAAAAGTAGAAGACACAGAATAAATTGTTACTTTACGAGCTCTTGATTTGGAAAATTTTAAAAATTGATCAATTTTGGACTAAACTGCATTTTCTAACCAGTTCAGTTCAGTTCAATCACGCAGTCGTGTCCAACTCTGCGACCCCATGAATTGCAGCACGCCAGGCCTCCCTGTCCATCACCAACTCCCAGAGTTCACTCAGATTCATGTTCATTGAGTCAGTGATGCCATCCAGCCATCTCATCCTCTGTCGTCCCCTTCTCCTCCTACCCCCAACCCCTCCCAGCATCAGAGTCTTTTCCAATGAGTCAGCTCTTCACATGCAGTGGCCAAAGTACTGGAGTTTCAGCTTCAGCATCATTCCTTCCAAAGAAATCCCAGGGCTGATCTCCTTCAGAATGGACTGGTTGGATCTCCTTGCAGTCCAAGGGACTCTCAAGAGTCTTCTCCAACACCACAGGTCAAAAGCATCGATTCTTTGGCACTCAGCCTTCTTCACAGTCCAACTCTCACATCCATACACGACCACAGGAAAAACAATAGCCTTGACTAGACGGACCTTAGTCGACAAATTAGTGTCTCTGCTTTTGAATATGCTATCTAGGTTGGTCATAACTTTTCTTCCAAGGAGTAAGCGTCTTTTAATTTCATGGCTGCAGTCACCATCTGCAGTGATTTTGGAGCCCAAAAAAATAAAGTCTGACACTGTTTCCACTGTTTCCCTATCTATTTCCCATGAAGTGATGGGACCAGATGCCATGATCTTCGTTTTCTGAATGTTGAGCTTTCACTTTCATCAAGAGGGTTTTTAGTTTCTCTTCACTTTCTGCCATAAAGGTGGTGTCATCTGCATATCTAAGGTTATTGATATTTCTCCCGGCAATCTTGATTCCAGCTTGTGTTTCTTCCAGTCAAGCATTTCTCATGATGTACTCTGCATAGAAGTTAAATAGCAGGGTGACAATATACAGCCTTGACGTACTCCTTTTCCTATTTGGAACCAGTCTGTTGATCCGTGTCCCATTCTAACTGTTGCTTTCTGACCTGCATACAGATTTCTCAAGAGGCAGTAAGGCCATAAAATTCACAGTACAAAAATTACTTTCAATCATAATTAATAGGAATCGGTTATAACTTTGCCAAAAATTTGAAATGAAATGATCATGAGACTTAAGAGTGCCATTGGTTCTTGGAATATAACCAAACGAATTAAGCTTTAAAATATGTGGAAAGTCCTATCCACATGCTTTATTTATTTAAAAAAAANATGCATGAATGGAGAGGTGCAAAGTTTGAACCAATACATACCTGAGGTGTGTGTGAATAAATGATTTGGTCAAACCCTGTAACTCTGAGGTCAGAGACCTAGTTAATGCCTGTACCAACAGAAGTTAATGCTCAGGATTTTGTTCTCAGGCTATTAATATTCATAGGTCTGGATGGTATTACTATAATTGAATTAATGAATGAGTAAGTATATCTATATAGAAGACAAGGAAAGCCATATGTGGTCCAATTATGAGTATTTAATATATTTTTGCTATTAATACATTTCTAAAGTGCTCAATTCCAATATAAATCTATTTGGATAAATGGCATACCTGGAAATCAATGTTATGCATTATTTGAGAAGTGCTGACTGTTTATTGAAAATAAGAAGATGATCTAATTGGTTATGTCTGGGAGTAATGACGGAGAAGGCCATGGCAACCTACTCCAGTACTCTTTCCTTGAAAATCCCATGGATGGAGGAGCCTGGTAGGCTGCAGTCCAGCGGGTCTCGAAGAGTCAGACACGACTGAGCGACTTCACTTTCACTTTCACTTGGGAACTCTGCCCTGAAATAACAGGAGCGCTGTGTGTGCACTGATGTGAGCAGTGCGTTCTCCAGACGACTGCTTACCCCCACCTCCCTAGATCCTGTTTCCAGCAGTATATCTCACACTGGCCACTCTGGCTCAGGGGATCTACTGTCCCTCTAGGGAAGGACAGCCTGCATTGCCTCCACTGCAGCAATTCCCCTTGCCTGCTTCAGGGACAGGCCCAGAGAACCTAACACCTTAGAGGTTTCCAGGCAGGAGTCAAGCCCCAGATCCTGGTCTTCTGCGAACACTCTCACCAGGGGCCACTCCAGGACCATCGCTTTTTATGAGGCCTTACGGAGGAGCCCACTCACTTGGCTGGAGTTGGGAGTGGGTAACTGTCTCCCTTCCACTGGAACGGGACACCCATGCCACAGAGTTCAGCACCCACCAAACTTCCAAGAAATCCTTATTCTCAGTCCTTTTCACTCAACCTTGAAGAGGCATCAGAGCCAGTCTGGCCTCTTACCAAGTCCTGTAGAGATGGTCCAGCTCCTCTATTTAAAACATGGGTCTATCTGCCATGAATTGTTCTCAACTTTGTGGTCTCAGTTGAAATGAAAAATCCTGTTTGCTGTTATACAAAATACCTCTTGCTCATTAATAAATAATAGTCCTCCACTATTTCTACTCAATTCCAATAGATTACCCTAAAAATCAAATGGCAAGTCATTTTTAAGTAGTCTTGGTTTTCTGCTCAATCACTCCAAGATCCTAAGGCTTTTTGAAATGGATTATATGAATATTCAGGTCAGACTGTTTTCTGCAGTGACTCATAATTGGGATTCAGACAGGACCAGACTTGTCTGCTGATGTGGTATGGCAGGCCTGCCAGAAGGCTTGCTTTGTTTTGTTGGTTGAAAAGGAAAGAGGCAGGCGCCCCAGTCCCAAAGGGAAGGAGCTAAAGGGTAAAGGGTTAGAATTTCAGCGGCGTTCCTTGGGCAGCCCCGTGGGTGTGGGGTTGAGTCGATGGAGAGAGCGGCTGCAGGCGGAAGCTGAAGGAACTGTTTTCATAGGGGCCTCTGTGTGACACCCTGAGACATGAGGATGTAGGCAGTGCCACATTTATGCCCAGGTAAGGGGAAGCTCCTTTTCCTCAGTTAGGCATAGGCTCCGTGGGCCTTCACAACTCTGAGGATTCGGGAAAGGGCGGCATAGCCACTTGATTGCAGCTTTGTAGACCAAGAGGCAGCCCCTTTGGCCAAGACACCAATAGAGGGCTTCCCTGGTGGCTCACTGGTAAGAGTCTGCCCAGCAGCGCAAGAGACAAGGGTTTCATCCCTGGTCCGGGAAGATCCTACATGCCAGGAAGCAGCTGAGCCCATGTGCCGCAATAATTGGGCCTGCTCTCCAGAGCCCAGGAGCCGAAACTACTGAGGTTACGGGCCACAGTCAGTGAAGCCCACGCACCCCGAACCCCGTGCTCTGCAACAGAGAAGCCGCCATAGTGAGGAGCCTGCACGCCACACCTAGAGAGGAGGCCCTCTCTCTGCAGCTAGAGAGAGGCCCCCACTGCATCTAGAGAGGGGCCCCCACTCTGCATCTAGAGAGGGGCCCCCACTCTGCAGCTAGGGAGGGGCCCCCACTCTGCATCTAGAGAGGGGCCCCCACTCTGCAGCTAGAGAGGGGCCCCCACTGCAGCTAGAGAGGGGCCCCCACTCTGCAGCTAGAGAGGGGCCCGCACAGCAGTGAAGACCCAGCGCAGTCAGAAACAAATAGATACACAAATATCTTAAAAAGGAAAAAAAAAGACCGGACTCAGCCACAATAAATAAATATTTTTTCAAGAAGACATCAGGAGGGTTCCAGTGAGCCTCTGTGATGGTGGCTGGGGGGAGGTTGAACCATGTGTGCGTCCACCAGCTCCACGTCCAGGCTCTCTGGGTGCTGTCCAGTCCCCCTTCAAATGTAGCTCTTCGTGTTTAACCAAGTCAAGAAACTCTTTATTCATAAATAATATTTGTATATATTATTTTTAAAAATATTTATTTACTTATTTGATTGTGCCAGGTCTTAGTGGTGGTGCACAGGATCTGCAGTCTTCATTGCGGCCTGCAGGATCTTTAGTTGGTGGGCTGTGGAACTGTTAGTTGCAGCGTGTGGGATCTACTTCCCTGACCAGGGGTGGAACCCAGGCCCCCTGCCTTGGGAGTGCAGAGTCTTAGCCACTGGACCACAGGAAAGTCTTTAATATTATTTTTTAAATAATAGTACTTTAATAGTAGCAAGGAAACAGAATAACTTCAATGACAACTCTCATTTCGGAAAAGAGAACACAGTAGTCCCTGGACTATAGCATATATTTGCTCCTGCTGGACAGAAATAGCAAGGAGTAGCTCAGCCGGTAAAGAATCCACCTGCAATGCAGGAGACCCCGGTTTGATTCCAGGGTCAGAAGTTCCTCTGGAGAAGAGATAGGCTATCCACTCCAGTATTCTTGGGCTTCCCTGGTGGCTCAGATGGTAAGGAACCTGCCTGCAATGCAAGAGACCTGAGTTTGATTTCTGGGTGGGAAGATCCCCTGGGGGAGGGCATAGCAACCCACTCCAGTGTTCTTGCCTGGAGAATTCCATGGACAGAGGAGCCTGGTGGGCTACAGTCCATGGTTTTGCAAAGAGTCAGACACACCTGAGCGACTAAGCACACCCTGGCTGTCCTTGGTCTACATACCAGCTGCCCTAGCTTCTGATCTTGGGGAAAATCTCCTTTGCTCATAGATTTTCATGATCACCTGTCCAGCTTTCTGAAGATCTCCCTTGTCTAATAACCTAGACACAACAGTGGAAGGCCATTCTGGTGGCTGCATGTCTTTCTGAGACCTATTTCTGCTGGTGTGAATTTTAAAGGTTCAAGAAAGTTGAGTTGTACTTAAGTGTTTCCTGATGTGTTATTCATTAGAATAATGTAGGAGGCTTCAATTCATGGGCTGTTAACCAATGCCTTAAATTCATTCAAGTCATACACTTTGGGCATAGAAGCTAGAATTCAAAAATTTTTATCCTACCAATAGACTGGGGTGCCTGTGCCAGTTTTATGGTACCCCTTTGGCCTCAACTCCAGGACAATTTAGAACAGCAGAAGTAAGACAGCAACCTTAACCTCCCCTCCTCTCTCGCCACATCCAAGGAGACATCCATAGTGAGAGTGATCGTCCCTGTTGCAGAGGGCAGGAACTGCTTGAAAGGTCTCAGGGAGTCAAGTTTCTCCCAGGTTCTATATAATCTCAACCTATGGCTCTTGCTTCTCTGCTTTCCTCCGGACTGACATCAGATTTGAGAGACAGTTTATTAGTAAAGTTAAAAATTGAAATTATTAGCGTGAATTATTGCCATTCATTTTTATATTGTGTGATGCAAGTTTTAAATGCAAATATAAGGGCGTATAACTTATATATGGGATTACGGAAATTACACCATTTGTATTTTGTAGTTTATACATGTATGTGCATTTTGTACATACCTGAACAGTGGAACACTACACAAAACTAACTCAACTGTTTTTATTTTGCTTCTTGATACTTACATATTCTATCAACATTCTGTACCTAAGGCTTCAGCTGAAGGAAGGAAAACTGCAAGGAAAAGCACCTATGGGTTGCCCTATATTTCTCTTTCCTTCTGTGTCATAATTTTCAGTGTAGGTTGGTTCAGTTCAGTTCAGTTGCTCAGTCGTGTCTGACTCTTTGTGACCCCATGGACTGCAGCTTGCCAGGTTTCCCTGTCCATCATCAACTCCTGGAGCTTACTCAAACTCATGTCATTTGAGTTGCTGATGCCATCCAACCATCTCATCCTCTGTCATCCCCTTCTCCTCCCACCTTCAATCTTTCCCACCATCAGGGTCTTTTCAAATGAGTCAATTCTACACATCAGGTGGCCAAAGTATTGGAGTTTCAGCTTCAGCATCAATCCTTCTAATGAATATTCACTGATTTCCTTTAGGATGGACTGGTTGGATCTCCTTGTAGCCCAAGGGACTCTCAAGAGTCTTTTCCAACACCGCAGTTCAAAAGCATCAATTCTTTGGCACTCAGCTTTCTTTATAGTCCAACTGTCGCATCCATATATGACTACTGGAAAAACCTTTGACTAGACGGACCTTTGTTGGCAAAGTAATTTCTCTACTTTTTAATGTGCTGCCTAGGTAGGTCATAACTTTCCTTCCAAGGAGTAAGCCTCTTTTAATTTCATGGCTGCAGTCACCATCTGCAGTGATTTTGGAGCCCCCCAAAATAAAGTCTGACACTGTTTCCATTGTTTCCCCACCTATTTACCATGAAGTGATGGGACCAGATGCCATGATCTTAATTTTCTGAATGTTGGGTTTTAAGCCAGCTTTTTCATTCTTATCTTTCACCTTCATCAAGAGGCTCTTTAGTTCCTCTTCACTTTCTGCCATAAGGGTGGTGTCATCTGCATATCTGAGGTTATTGATATTTCTCCCAGCAATCTTGATTCCAGCTTGTGCTTCATCCAGCCCAGCATTTCACATGATGTACTCTGCATATAGGTTAAATAAGCAGGGTGACAATATACAGCTTTGATACTCCTTTCCCAGTCTGGCTGGTTAATACCAGTAAAGAAGAAAGATATGATAGAACTTCCTGAAAGTGAAAGTTGCTCAGTCATGTCTAACTCTTTGCGACCCCGTGGACTATACAGTCCATGGAATTCTCTAGGCCAGAATCCTGGAGTGGGTAGCCTTTCCCTTCTCCAGAGGATCTTCCCAACCCAGGGATCAAATCCAGGTCTACCACATTAAGGCAGATTCTTTACCAGCTGAGCCACAAGGGAAGCCCAAGAATACTGGAATAGGTAGCCTATCCCTTCTCTAGGAGATCTTCCTGACCCAGGGATTGAACTGGGGTCTCCTGCTCTTCTTTACCAGTGAGCTATCAGGGAAACCCATAGAGCTCCTTGGTTGTTCTTATGTCTTAGAATGGCTTTCCCTTCTTTCTGCGTAAAGAAAATCCTGGTTCAAACAGAAAGCATGTTTTCCTGAGGTTGTCAATGCCATCACTTACTCCACTGTAGAAGTAGCACGCTTACTTTGTTCTTGCTTTGAGACTCGATCAACTCCCATGCACAGTGGGCGGGTCCACCAGAGTTCTGTGCTCATGAGGTTTCACAGGTCCAACATGCAAATGAGGCAGCAAAGAGTGGGAGAGACACAAATTTACAAGTATCACCTCTGCTCCTGTGTGTGCTCTACTGTTCCATCAGAGTTTGTTTACAGTACAAGAATTTAAAGATAAAAGTATTAAGAATTTCAAGATGGCAGCAACAGAGCATTAAACCAAGCATGGTACCCTTCTAAGCCCAGGGGCTGTGTGGTCCACACGACTTGTGAGGCTGGCCTGGTTGTGTTATGCAGTCGTCATTGTCCTCTGTGTTTCCCCTATTGTAATGAGTTTAACCCTCTCAGCGTGGTGCACAATTCACATTTGGTCTATGTTACAGTGTTGCACTGAGTTAATTCCCACAAACACCCAGGATTATGAGAACGCAGGGAGAGCTCCTGCGAAAGCAACTCCCTGAGAAAATGTTGAGTGCATATTTATTGAGAACTTATCTGGCATTCAGTAACAGAGCTCAGCAAAGCGATAGTAAGACTTTGAAGATAAGGAAGTTTGTTCTGCGTACAGAACAACATCTGCTAAGGCTGACATGTCAGCCAAAGTATCTGTCTTAAGAGCGTGAGAAAGAGCATGTAAGGAAAGGGAAAGACAGAACAGTCTCTAGAAAACAGAGCCTTGAAAAAGTGACAACATTTATATTCCCATAGGTCTATATGATATTCTGTGACTTAACATTTTCATGGTCAGGATTTATCAGAGTATGTCTTTGTCTGAAGCTGTAATGTCAAAATGTCACTTCTTACAGTATATCTGCTTAATGCATGTGGAGTGAAAAAGTTATGAAGACAACAAAAACAACAAAAGGAATCTTAATTTAAAAATGGATGACTTTTAAAGAGCTATATGGTTAAAAAAAAAAAAGCACCAACTGGATAGTCATTATTTGAGGTATCATTAATTTCATTGGCCAAAAATCTTGCTAAGTGTAATGGAAACCAAGCTTCACCTATTGTTTTGCTCTATCATCTTTAGCACAGAAAATTCATCCTGATGGTCAAAAGATAACCGTTCCAACTTTAGGCATCATGTTTATAGTCTAAGGAGAAAGGACAATAACTCAACCGTAGGGATTTCTAGAAGTCTCTACATTTCAGTACCACAATTATCTTTTCTGTAGCTGCAAGGGAGCCTGAAAGATGTGTATTTTTAGCTTTTGGTCTCTTTAGTAGAGAAAGGCAAGGAAAGGGTGTTTGTGAAAGGCTCTTGGGTAGACCATCCAGGGTGTCCACCTCAGTCCATCCCCTTGGCAATGCATAATTCATATGTTTCCTTATTTTCATATGCTTATTTCACGTGGAATACATTTACTTCTTCCCCCTACGAGTACAACGCTAGTTGTTCAGGTCAAAGTCCAGTATCTCTGTTTGAGCTCCAGTCCTCTTCAATAGTTCTGGCTGTGGTTCCGTATGACTTGGTAAACTTAAGATGAAAAGTAATGCTATCTGATCCAGATCCACGCAGTATATGATGATGGAGGAAGAAACAGGATAACTGCAACTTAAAAAACTCCCATTTGATAAGGTACAGATGAGAAACACACAGCCCACATTATATCCTGCTGGACAGTAAGACTAAGAATGAGGCCCTTGTGCTTGGGCAGTGGAGTTACTTTCCTCTGACCCTGGCTCTGCCTTCTGGGGAAATCCTCTCTGTTTTTTTCCTTTGTCCCATAGCTGTAGGTTTGGAGAAGACCTTCCTGTGACTGTCTCTTGGGGCCACATCTGACCTGAGCATTTAGGAGGATGCTCTTCCTAGAGCATTTCTCAGCCTTTGAAAATCTTTCTCTATGTTTGAATTTAGGTTAAGAGTCTGGTTAGGGACCAGCTGTCAAACAATCTTGAGTTTGTTTTTTTTTGTTTCATTGTGTTATTGTTGTTGTGATAGAATTTCACCATAAAATAGTCTTCTATGTTAATTTCTATCATTTGCCCTCCAGAACCATCTGTACTCATCTCAGCCCTGCTCTGTGCTCTGGGAAGCTGACCTGTATGATGGTCTCGATGATTCTTTTGCTGTCAGGCTTTCTGTTGGGCTTGGTCAATGGTAGGGGGATTTTGGTAAAGATCACCAAGAGGGGAGAGGGAGATCAGGGTATCTTTCCCCTAGATATCTTTCTGCTGGGTTCCATGGGCCTGTCGATGGTCATGTGCTGTGCTGCGCTTAGTCACTCAGTCATATCCAACTCTTTGCAACACCATGGACTGCAGCCTGCCAGGCTCTATCCATGGGGATTCTCTAGGCAAGAATACTGGAGTGGGTTGCCATGCCCTCCTCCGGGGATCTTCCCAATCCAGGGACGGAACCCAGATCTCCTGTATTGCCTGTGGATTCTTTACTGTCTGAGCCACCAGGGAAGCCCATCAAATGGCCTTCTCTGACTTCTGATAACGGCTCCCTCTCCTCGCCCTTCAGGTTGAAGAGTGGCAGTGAACTGACACATATGCACTACTGTATCCAAGACAGCTGGTGGGTAGCTACCGCAGAACACAGGGAGCTGAGCGCGGTGCTCTGTGATGACCCAGGGCTGGAATGGGAGAGTGGGAGTGGGGCTCAAAGGGGAGGGGACGCGTGTATACATGTGGCTGATTCACATTGCTGTATAGCAGAAACTAGCAGAACATTGTAAAGCAATCATCCTCCGATTCTAGAAAATTTCTTTTAAAGAGTGGCACTAGCTCTGGAAGCCCACTCCAGTGTTCTTGCCTGGAGAATCCCAGGGACGGGGGAGCCTGCTGGGCTGCCGTCTATGGGGTCTCACAGAGTCGGACACAACTGACGCGACTTAGCAGCAGCCGCAGCAGCAGCGCCCTCCCGTGACTCCACCCCACTATCCTCTGTGATTTTCCTACACCCTCTCTGCATCTGTGTCAATAGTCCTTTTTATTTATTTTTGGTTCTTACTGTTTTCAGTTTGGCTGTGCAGGGCCTTCGCTGCGGCACACAGGCTCTCTCCAGCGGCCATGCAAGGGCTGTTCTTTGTGCAACATCTGGTTTAGTTGCCCCGCGGCTTGTGGGATCTTAGTTCTCTGACAAGGGATCAAACCCACGTTCCCTGCAGTAGAACATGGTTTCTTATCCACTGGACCACCAGGGAAGTTCCCAAAAGTCCTTTTGAAAAACTCTCCTCAGATTACCCAAATGCATTATACTCTCCGTTTCCTGCCAGAATTCTAATTACTACAACTTCCAGTTTATTTGCTTCTGGTGAAATGTGTTTATAGGTATGTATGTTTTAGAAAATTGCATAGTGTCATGATAAGTTGCATGAAAATTTTGAGAAATTTTGAAATTTCTCTTATAGAGTGGATAGAAAATAAAATCAATTGTGGATCACCATTATCATACAATTGAGTGTATTATTATTATTATACAGCTAAAGGTCATGTGAATGTTTGAAAGTAATAGAATAAGAATGCAATGACGTAAATGCTATAGCATTTAAAAGCATGAGTGGTTTCAGAAATCAGCAAGGCATAGTGTATCATTATTACTTCCACTTTACAGTTGGGGATAGTAAAGTCTCAAGAGGTTAAGTAACTTGACAATTAACAAGCAGCAGCTGCTGCTGCTGCTAAGTCACTTCAGTCCGACTGAAGTCTGTGCAACCCCATAGATGGCAGCCCACCAGGCTCCCCCGTCCCTGGGAATCTCCAGGCAAGAACACTGGAGTGGGTTGCCATTTCCTTCTCCAATTCATGAAAGTGAAAAGTGAAAGTGAAGTCACCCAGCCGTATCTGACTCTTAGCGACCACATAGACTGCAGCCCACCAGGCTCCTCCATCCATGGGATTTTCCAGGCAAGAGTATTGGAGTGGGTTGCCATTGCCTTCTCCATAACAAGCAGCGAAGCTGAGATTTTAATTCAAGGAGTCTGGCTCCAGGTTTTTGCTCTTTGCTTCACCCACTGATTCTCAGGGAAGTACCTGGAAATAGTTGGACCTCAGGCAGGTTCAGGTGATATTAGAAATGCCAGACTAAATTTTAAAGCTGCATGCTGCTGCTGCTGCGGCTAAGTCGCATCAGTTGTGTCCGACTCTGTGCGAAAGCTGCATGGTGTCCTGTAATTTCTCAGTTAAGTAAAGAGACCACTTTGGAATGGGAAACAAACTCAGATTTTTTTGAAAACCACAGGATTCTGCGACTCTTAGAAACATACAGGTTGAGTTAGTTTCTCCTTTCTCTCTGTTTTCATAACACCATGAACACATCATTGTTACAGCTTTTATTACAGTGTTGTAATTGTTTTTTTGTGTCTACCTGCCAGTCTGTGAGTTCGTCAAAGGAAAAAAATTATGTCTTAGTCATCTTCATTAATGTCCTATAATATGGAATATTTAATGAAAGACTAATTAATATCTAATCTATAAATGCCCATATAATTATATCTTAATTTGGCTCTCTCTCATGCAGCTAGCCATGATGTAGGTGCACTTCTATTGATTTTATTGTCACTAGCCATTACATCTTTTAGGATCCAATTAGTATTTTTACTCTCATCAGTATTGAGACAGTTATTAATGTAATATGGACATATATAAAAAACTAAAGGCCAAGCAGCAACAACAAACCACATCAAAACATTCAAAACCTGATTTCCCTAAGTTGAACCTTAGAAGCATGGATCAGAAGAAAGACTATTATTAATTATGTCCTAAAAATGTTTGGGTTTGTATCCAGCTCAGTTAACCCCTTTAAGGGTCTTCACCCAGACTGGGGAAGCATATAAACAGCACAGCAAGAGATAACAAAGACACTTCTATTCAGTTCTGGACATCCCTGGTGTCTCAGACAGTAAAGAATCTGCCTGCATGCAAGAGACCCAGGTTCAATCCCTGGGGTAGGAAGACACCCCTGGAGTAGGGAATGGCTAACCACTCCAGGATTCGTGCCTAAGAAATCCCATGGACAGAGGAGCCAGGCAGGCTACAGTCCATGGGGTCTGCAGAGTTGGATACAACTGAAGCAACTTAGCTCGCACTTATGCCATGTTGGAACATTGGATTTTTATAACTTCCTGCTGAGTTATATGGTATCACAACTTTCTTCTCAGCTTCTCCAAGCTGGAGAAGGATTATTGAGATATATTCTTTAGCTCACCTCTTCCTTCAGCACTTCAGTGGGGTGGCAGGTGTGTTGAAGATGGATTATCTAGGCATGGGTATTGGGGCTGCTCTGTGCGACTTTGTTTCCTTAGTAACTGCAAGGATGTTGTCAGTGCTCAAAGTGTATCTATTACCCAGATTCCCTGCATCTAGCCTGAGAAATGATCAAGTCTTTGCTTATAACTACCTGTCCTAGGCACAGCGGAGCATTCACTCAACAATATTCATTCACCCAGCTGTCTTAACACGTACTTTGTGCAAACTCCATGGCAGAGATCACAGTGGTGAGATAGTCCTTATTCTCAGTAGCTTAAAATCTATTAGGGAGCCAAGATGATCTTACTGGGAACCAACAGTGGAAAATAAGGAAGAGATTAAAATATATGATCAGTCAGTCAGTTCAGTCGCTCAGTCATGTCTGACTCCTTGCAACTCTGTGAACTGCAGCATGCCAGGCCTCCCAATCCATAACCAATTCCCAGAGTTCACTCACTCATGAGTCCAACGAGTCGGTGATGCCATCCAGCTATCTCATCCTCTGTCGTCCCCTTCTCCTCCTGCCCCCAACCCCTCCCAGCATCAGAGTCTTTTCCAATAAGTCAACCCTTCACATCAGATGGCCAAAGTATTGGAGTTTCAGCTTTAGCATCAGTCCTTCCAATGAGCACCCAGGACTGATCTCCTTTAGGATGGACTGGTTGGATCTCCTTGCAGTCCAAGGGACTCTCAAGAGTCTTCTCCAACACCACAGTTCAAAAGCATCAATTCTTCAGCGCTCAGCTTTCTTCACACTCCAACTCTCACATCCATACATGACCACTGGAAAAACCATAGCCTTGACTAGATGGACCTTTGTTGGCAAAGTAATGTCTCTGCTTTTGAATATGCTATCTAGGTTGGTCAAAACTTTCCTTCCAAGGAGTAAGCGTCTTTTAATTTCATGGCTGCAGTCACAATCTGCAGTGATTTTGGAGCCCCCAAAAATAAAGTCTGCCACTGTTTCCACTGTCTCCCCATCTATTCCCCATGAAGTGATGGGACCAGATGCCATGATCTTCGTTTTCTGAATGTTGAGCTTTAAGCCAGCTTTTTCACTCTCCTCTTTCACTTTCATCAAGAGGAATTTGAGTTCCTCTTCACTTTCTGCCATAAGGGTGGTGTCATCTGCATATCTAAGGTTATTGATATTTCTCCCGACAATCTTGATTCCAGCTTGTGTTTCTTCCAGCCCAGCGTTTCTCCTGATGTATTTCGTATATAAGTTAAATAAGCAGGGTGACAATATACAGCCTTGACATACTCCTTCTCCTATTTGGAACCAGTCTGTTGTTCCATGTCCAGTTCTAACTGTTGCTTCCTGATCTGCACGTAGGTTTCTCAAGAGGCAGGCCAGGTGGTCTGGTACTCCCATCTCTTTCAGAATTTTCCACAGTTTATTGTGATCCACACAAAGGCTTTGGCATAGTCAATAAAGCAGAAATAGATGTTTTCCTGGAACTCTCTTTCTTTTTCGATGATCCAGCAGATGTTGGCAGTTTGATCTCTGGTTCCTCTGCCTTTTCTAAAACCAGCTTGAATATTTGGACTTTCACAGTACACGTTTTGCTGAAGCCTGGCTTGGAGAATGTTGAGCATTACTTTCCTAGCATGTGAGATGAGTGCAATTGTGCGGTAGTTTGGACATATTTTGCATTGCCTTTCTTTGGGATTGGAATGGGAACTGACCTTTTCCAGTCCTGTGGCCACTGCTGAGTTTTCCAAATTTGCTGGCATATTGAGTGCAGCACTTTCACAGCATCATCTTTCAGGATTTGAAAGAGCTCAACTGGAATTCCATCACCTCCACTAGCTTTGTTTGTAGTGATGCTTTCTAAGGCCCACTTGACTTCACATTCCAGGATGTCTGACTCTAGGTTAGTGATCACACCATCATGATTATTCGAGTCATGAAGATCTTTTTGTACAGTTCTTCTGTGTATTCTTGCCACCCCTTCTTAATATCTTCTGCTTCTGTTAGGTCCATACCATTTCTGTCTTTTATTGAGCCCATCTTTGCATGAAATGTTCCCTTGGTATGTCTAATTTTCTTGAAGAGATCTCTAGCCTTTCCCATCCTGTTGTTTTCTTCTATTTCTTTGCATTGATCGCTGAGAAATCTTTCTTATCTCTTTCTTGCTATTCTTCGGAACTCTGCATTCAGATGCTTATATCTTTCCTTTTCTGCTTTGCTTTTCGCTTCTCTTCTTTTCACAGCTATTTGTAAGGCCTCCCCAGACAGCCATTTTGCTATTGCATTTCTTTTCCATGGGAATGGTCTTGATCCCTGTCTCTTGTACAATGTCACAAACCTCATTCCATAGTTCATCAGGCACTCTACCTATCAGATCTAGTCCCTTAAATCTACTTCTCACTTCTACTGTATAATCATAAGAGATTTGGTTTAGGTCATACCTGAATGGTCTAGTGGTTTTCCCTACTTTCTTCAATTTAAGTCTGAATTTGGCAATAAGGAGTTCATGATCTGAGCCACAGTCAGCTCCTGGTCTTGTTTTTGTTGCCTGTATAGAGCTTCTCCATCTTTGGCTGCAGAGAATATAATCAATCTGATTTCGGTGTTGACCATCTGGTGATGCCCATGTGCAGAGTCTTCTCTGTGTTGTTGGAAGAGGGTGTTTGCTATGACCAGTGCATTCTCTTGGCAAAACTCTATTAGCCTTTGCCCTGATCATTCTGTATTCCAAGGCCAAATTTGCCTGTTACTCCAGGTGTTTCTTGACTTCCTACTTTTGCATTCCAGTCCCCTATAATGAAAAGGACATCTCTTTTGGGTGTTAGTTCTACAAGGTCTTGTAGGTCTTCATAGAACTGTTCAATTTCAGCTTCTTCCGCATTACTGGTTTGGGCATAGACTTGGATTACTGTGATATTGAATGGTTTGTCTTGGAGACGAACAGAGGTCATTCTGTCATTTTTGAGATTGCATCCAAGTACTGCATTTCGGACTCTTTCATTGACCATGATGGCTACTCCATTTCTTCTAAGGGATTCCTGCCCACAGTAGTAGATATAATGGTCATCTGAGTTAAATTCACCCATTCCAGTCCATTTTAGTTCACTGATTCCTAGAATGTTGATGTTCACTCTTGCCATCTCTTGTTTGACCACTTCCAATTTGCCTTGATTCATGGACCTGACATTCCAGGTTCCTATGCAAATTTGCTCTTAGAGCATCAGACCTTGCTTCTATCACCAGTCACATCCACAGCTGGGTATTGTTTTTGCTTTGGCTCCATCCCTTCATTCTTTCTGGAGTTATTTCTCCACAATCTCCAGTAGCTTATTGGGCACCTACCGACTTGGGGAGTTCCTCTTTTGGTATCCTATCATTTTGCCTTTTCATACTGTTCATGGGGTTCTCACGGCAAGAATACTGAAGTGGTTTGCCATTCCCTTCTCCAGTGGACCACATTCTGTCAGACCTCTCCACCATGACTCGCCCATCTTGGGTTGCCCTGCGGGCATGGCTTAGTTTCATTGAGTTAGACAAGGCTGTGGTCCTAGTGTGATTAGATTGACTAGTTTTCTGTGAGTATGGTGTCAGTGTGTCTGCCCTCTGATGCCCTCTCGCAACACCTACCATCTTACTTGGGTTTCTCTTACCTTGGGCGTGGGGTATCTCTTCACAGCTGCTCCAGCAAAGCGCAGCTGCTGCTCCTTACCTTGGATGAGGGGTATCTCCTCACCGCCGCCCTTCCTGACCTTTAACGTGGAGCAGCTCCTCTGGGCCCTCCTGCGCCCTTGCAGCCACCACTCCTTGGACGTGGGGTAGCTCCTCTCGGCCGCTGGTAAGGGGTAGCTCCTTTGAGTCTGAGAGTTCTTGTCATAGTGTAGATACTACTGCTCTGTTTTGGATATATAGTTTGCAAATATGTTTTCTCAGTCAGTAGCTTTTTTCTCAACCTCTTACAAGGAAAGAGGAAAATTTTTTTAGTTTTTTTTTTTTGGCGACACTGTGAGGCTTTCAGAATGTTAGTTCCTCAACCAGGGATTAAAACCCGGCCCTGGCAGCGAAAGCACCAAGTCCTAACTACTGGAGTACCAGGGGATTCCTTAATGTTTTTAATTTTGATGAAGCCAAATTTATCAATTTTTTTTGGTCTTATATGGATTATACTTTTGGTGTCAAGCTAAGAACATTTTGCCAAGTCCTGGTACCAAAGATTTTTTCCTATGCTTTTTTCCTAGGGCTTTATAATTTTACATTTCACATTTAAGTCATTATCCACTTTGAACTATTTTTTGTATTAGGCATAAGACTTATGTCAAATTTCTTCTCTTCTCATTTGTTTATTTTTGGCCTATGGATGTCTCCTTGCTCCAGCACAATTTGTTTTGCTATCTTTTCTCTGCAGAATTGTTTTTGCACCTTTGTCGAGAAACAATGGGCATATTTATGTAGGTCTATTTCTGAGTTCTCTATTTTGTTCCATTGATCTATGTGTTTATGTCTCCTCCAATATCATACTGTCTTGGTTATTTTCATTATGTAATGTCTAGAGACATTCTCCAATCTCTAGGGAATTAGGGACGGTTCCTCCCACTTTATTGTTCCTTTTGAAAATTTTTCAATTACCTGTTCATATAAAAGTTAGAGGGGGCTTCTCTTGTAGTTCAGCTGGTAAAGAATCTACCTGCAATGCAGGAGACTCCAGTTCAATTCCTGGGTTGGGAAGTTCCCCTGGAGAAGGGATAGCCTACCCACTCCAGTATCCTTGGGCTTCCCTGGCAGCTCACACAGTAAAGAATTCACCTGCAATGTGGGAGACCTGGGTTAGGAAGATCCCCTGGAGGAGGCCATGGGAACCCACTTCAGTATTCTTGCCTGGAGAATCCCCATGGCCAGAGGAGCCTGGCGGGCTACAGTTCATGCAAAGAGTCAGACACGACTGAGCAACTAAGCACAGCACAGCATAAAATTTGGAACAATCTTGTCTTGGTCTACAGAAAGTCTTACAGGGATTTTAAAGGAATTATGTTAAACATGTATGTCAGTAGGAGATAACTGACATCTTTATCACGTTGTCTTCTCATCCATGCTCACGATACATACCAATTAATGTTTTGCTAGATTTACACCTAAATGTTTCTCTTCTTTTCTTTTTTTGAGCATTTACAAATGGTATTGCATTTTGAATTTTTATTTTCGCATGTTCACTGCAACAGGAATGGCCTCATTACTGTTGGGTGATGATGAAAGTCTTAACTCTGTTCTAGGACTCCTCTGAGACCTCTGCAGGGAAAGGGAGATGGGTGGAAGCCCAGGTTCCCTAGCTGACCTTCTCTGATACCAACCCCCTGGGAGTGTTGGGTGTTTCATTACAGCCTTACAAGTGTGGAAGCCAAGGCTCCCTGTTCACCCTTTTCTGGCTTTGGTGAGAGTGAAGCCCTAGTGTTTTCCGTGGTGTTTGGCTGGAGTAGAGCTGTTATTGTCTAGGAGTTTTCTGTCTCGCCAGATTTCCCCTTTCTCGGTCCCTGGGATGAAGAGTCCTTTGGATATAGTCATTTTCTCTGCATCTTTGGCATTTCTAAATTACTTGTTTCTTCATCTCCAAGTTTGGGATACATGCGACATAAAGAAAATCCAGTAAACTCACCACAGTATTATTCTTTGTGTCCCTAAGTCTTTAGCTGTTGTGCCTTTTTTTCTCTAATTTTCAGAGTCTTCTGATGTGTTGGAGAAACACATCTATTCCTTTTCCCTGAAAGTGAAATTAACGTTTTCACTTTAAATAAAATGCTGTCCACAGAGAAGCAGATTGGGTTAATGAGGATTGAGATGGTAGAAACAGGTCTGAATCTAGTTTTCAAAAATGGTAAAGAAGGAAAGAAGAGGAAAGGGAAAAAAGAGAAGAGGAAAGGAAAAAGAGAAAGAAGAGGGAAAGGGGGGGAAGCATTTTTAGGAGGATGTGAGACTGGGAATGGATCGCGGCTGTGAGCGGATCAACTTGACTAGAATGGGGAGTTCATATTAGAGTAGAGCAGAAATGATATTAAGGGACTATTTGTTTGGTACTTAGTACCTTCAGGTATTCAGCTAAGAACTTGAGACATATTGTCTTATTTATCCCTCATAGTTCTTTGAGGTGACTTGCATTTTTTTGGTGAGGGAAATGAAGCTCAGAGAAATAACATAATGCATCCAAGATCACGTATTTAGTAAACAATGAAGCCTGGGTTGAACTCATGTCTTTTCAATGTCATAGATCATTTTTAAAAATTACTAGATCTTAAAAAAAAAGTGAAGTCGCTCAGTCGTGTCCAACTCTTTGTGACCCCATGGACACCAGGCTCCTCCGTCCATGGGATTTTCCAGGCAAGAGTACTGGAGTGGATTGCCGTCTCCTTCTCCAGGGAACTTCCCGATGACCTAGGGATCAAACCCAGGTCTCCCACATTGTAGACAGACGCTTTCCGTCTGAGCCACCACTTGATCTTAGCCAAAAGGCCAAGAAGCAATTACTACATAATAAGTCTGATGCTGTAAAGAGCAATATGGCATAGGAACCTGGAATGTCAGGTCCATGAATCAAGGCAAATTGGAAGTGGTCAAACAAGAGATGGCAAGAGTGAACATCAACATTCTAGGAATCAGCGAACTAAAATGGACTGGAATGGGTGAATTTAACTCAGATGACCATTATATCTACTACTGCGGGCAGGAATCCCTCAGAAGAAATGGAGTAGCCATCATGGTCAACAAAAGAATCTGAAATGCAGTACTTGGATGCAATCTCAAAAATGACAGAATGATCTCTGTTCGTTTCCAAGGTAAACCATTCAATAGCACCGTAATCCAAGTTTATGCCCAAACCAGTAATACTGAAGAAGCTGAAGTTGAACGGTTCTATGAAGACCTACAAGACCTTGTAGAACTAACACCCAAAAAAGATGTCCTTTTCATTATAGGGGACTAGAATGCAAAAGTAGGAAGTCAAGAAACACCTGGGGTAACAGGCAAATTTGGCCTTGGAAGGCGGAATGAAGCAGGGCAAAGACTAATAGAGTTTTGCCAAGAGAATGCACTGGTCATAGCAAACACCCTCTTCCAACAACACAAGAGGAGACTCTACACATGTACATCACCAGATGGTCAACACCGAAATCAGATTGATTATATTCTCTGCAGCCAAAGATGGAGAAGCTCTATACAGGCAACAAAAACAAGACTGGGAGCTGTCTGTGGCTCAGATCATGAACTCCTTATTAGCAAATTCAGACTTAAACTGAAGAAAGTAGGGAAAACCACTAGACCATTCAGGTATGACCTAAATCAAATCTCTTATGATTATACAGTGGAAGTGAGAAATAGATTTAAGGGCCTAGATCTGATAGGTAGAATGCCTGATGAACTATGGAATGAGGTTCGTGACATTGTACAGGAGACAGGGATCAAGACAATCCTCATGGAAAAGAAATGCAAAAAGCAAAATGGCTGTCTGGGGAGGCCTTACAAATAGCTGTGAAAAGAAGAGAAGTGAAAAGCAAAGGAGAAAAGGAAAGATATAAGCATCTGATGCAGAGTTCCAAAGACGAGCAAGAAGAGATAAGAAAGCTTTTCTCAGCAATCAATGCAAAGAAATAGAAGAAAACAACAGAATGGGAAAGGCTAGAGATCTCTTCAAGAAAATTAGAGATACCAAGGGAACATTTCATGCAAAGATGGGCTTGATAAAGGACAGAAATGGTATGGACCTAACAGAAGCAGAAGATAATAAGAAGAGGTGGCAAGAATACACAGAAGAATTGTACAAAAAAGATCTTCATGACTCGGATAATCACAATGGTGTGATCACTCATCTAGAGCCAGACATCCTGGAATGTGAAGTCAAGTGGGCCTTAGAAAGCATCACTACAAACAAAGCTAGTGGAGGTGATGGAATTCCAGTTGAGCTCTTTCAAATCCTGAAAGATGATGCAGAGAAAGTGCTGCACTCAATATGCCAGCAAATTTGGAAAACTCAGCAGTGGCCACAGGACTTCAAAAGGTCAGTTTTCATTCCAATGCCAAAGAATGCTCAAACTACCGCACAATTGCACTCATCTCACATGCTAGGAAAGTAATGCTCAAAATTCTCCAACCCAGACTTAAACAATATGTGAACCGTGAACTTCATGATGTTCAAGCTGGTTTTAGTAAAGGCAGAGGAACCAGAGATCATATTGCCAACATCCACTGGATCATGGAAAAAGCAAGAGAGTTCCAGAAAAACATCTATTTCTGCTTTATTGACTATGCCAAAGCCTTTGACTGTGTGGATCACAATAAACTGTGGGAAATTCTGAGAGAGATGAGAATACCAGAGCACCTGACCTGCCTCTTGAGAAACCTATATGCAGGTCAAGAAGCAACAGTTAGAACTGGACATGGAACAACAGACTGGTTCCAGATAGGAAAAGGAGTACGTCAAGGCTGTACATTGTCACCCTGCTTNAACCAGTCCATTCTGAAGGAGATCAGCCCTGGGATTTCTTTGGAAGGAATGATGCTAAAGCTGAAACTCCAATACTTTGGCCACCTCATGTGAAGAGCTGACCCATTGGAAAAGACTCTGATGCTGGGAGGGATTAGGGGCAGGAGGAGAAGGGGACGACAGAGGATGAGATGGCTGGATGGCATCACGGACTTGATGGATGTGAGTCTGAGTGAACTCCGGGAGTTGGTGATGGACAGGCAGGCCTGGCGTGCCGCGATTCATGGTGTTTTAAAGAGTCGGACACGACTGAGCGACTGAACTGAACTGAACTGAACTACATAATAAGATAGAGTACTCACACTATAAGGTCATAGCAATCCAAACAATGAGTTTAATGTCAGTGCCTTGGAAGAATGAATAAATTGATTAAACTGATGTTAAAGGAGCTTGATCTATTAGTGGAAGGCAGAATATATTAAATCTAAAAAATGAAATCACTCCCTAGCTATAGAAAACTTACTTGTTTGTTCATTTTGCATTAATTAATTCATTCAATAAATGTTTGTTACATGCTGTATTATTAATGATTCCACCAGAGCAACAGAGCCAATAGGATATATCCAACAGGGGAAAAAGAGAGACAGAGAGACACACAAATAGGGTCTTTGCAGATGTAATAAAGCTAAGATGAGGTTTTACTGAATTAGGGTGAGTCCTAAATCCAGCGTCCTTATAAGAAGAGGGAAATTTGGACACAGAGACACAGGTGAGAAGGCCATGTGACAATGAAGGCAGAGGTTTTAGTGATGCATCTATGAGGAGAACCAAGGACTGGCAGCGGCCCCCAGAAATCAGAAGAGGCAAAGAAGGTCCTTACCAAGAGTCTTTGGAGGCTCTGCCAACACCTTGGCTTTGGACTTCTGGCCTTCAGAACTGTGGGACAATACATTTCTGTTCAAACCACACAGTGTGTGGTCATTTCTTACAGCAGCCCTAGGAAACTAATACAGAAACCAGGTTCCGTGAGTAGTGTGAAAGATGGATGAAGATTCAAGTGGAGACAAAGCGTAAGGCTAAGGGGCTTCCCCTGGAGGAGGGCCTGGCAACCCACTGCAGTATTCTTGCATGGTGAATCCCATGGACAGAGGAGCCTGCCAGGCTACACAAGGGGGTCGCAAAGAGTCGGACACGACGGAGCAACGAACACACACGCAAGGGGCTTCCCTGGTGGCTCAGTGGCAAAGAATCCTGGCTGTCAGTGAGGGAGGCGTAGGTTTGGTCCCTGGTCCAGGAAGGCCCCATGTGTTAGTTATGTGCCACAGCCACTGAGCCTGTGCTCTGGAGCCCGGGGCCACGACTGCTGCGGCCACGTGGCCCAACTACTGAAGCCGGCCGCCTGGAGCCCGTGCTCTGCAACAAGGGAACCCTGAGCACCACAACTGTAGAAAAGCGGCAATCAAGACCCAGCAGAGTCAGAAACAAGTACACGCAAATACGTAAAAATATTTTAAAGCCTGAAAGCTAAGAACGAAGTGGAAATGGCTAGAGCAGGTTGAGGAAGATGTGATGAATCTTCTTGGTAAAGAAATACGAGGACTTCTTGCATTACTGTCCTGAGTGTTGGTGTGACAGAACAGCTTAAGGCCAAAAGGTCAGCAAAATCAAGGGAATAAGCATCTTTTTGAAGATTTATATTTAATGGCCTTTAGTAGAGAAGTGCTGGGAAATAAGGACAGAGGGATGACTGATACCTAGTATTAATTAAATATTCTAGAAGGAAGGGGAACCATCAGAGGAGACAGAGAAGGGATCCTGAATGAGATAGAGAGATAATAATTATAATTTACTAAGACAGGAGATGGGGGAAGAAAGGACAAGGGCATCTGTTAACTAGACCACAAGCTCCTTGAGGGCAAGGTGTTTGTACTTTCAGCAGCCATAAGAGTGCCTGGTCCAGTCTAGGTATTTAATAAATATTTGTTTTTGTTCAGTCGCTCAGTCATGTCCAACTCCTTGTGACCCCACGGACTGCAGCATGCCAGGCTTCCCTGTCCATCACCATCTCCCGGAGTTTGCTCAGATTTGTGTCCATTGAGTTGGTGATGCTATCTAACCATTTTATCCTCCATCCAATGAGTTGGCTCTTCACATCGGGTTTAATAAATGTTTACCAAATTAATAGTCATTTTCTAATACAGGAGAAATCAATAAAAATGAGAGAAAAATGGTGTATGACTTAAGCAAATACAAGACCATAAAATCCTAATTTAAAAGTTATCTGCTGATTCTTAAAAATCAGAAAAGACTCAAAACTTTAAGTAGTCTACCTCCTCATTTTACAGATGAAGAAACTGAGGTCCAGAGAGATTGCTTTTGGGACTCTGGGGTTTTTGCACCAAGATGCCTTCTGTAACCAGCAGATGATTTTGTGTGTTGTAGCTGACACTAACCCCTTTCAAGCATCAGTATTTCTGGTTAATTCTTTTTCTATCCTTCAAGGAAAGTATCAGTCAGACAGAGATTGTTAAAAGCAAAACTGAGAATTTAGGGGCTAAAGAGCTAAAATATGAAAGTTCTGATTAGAGAAAAGAATGGTAAAGGGTTAATCTCATGATAGTAATTTGAAGTCACCAGGTAAAACCTAAACTCCTTTTGGAGGGTGGATAGGGTCACATGCAGGGTATTTAACATAACCCCCAGGGCTTAGAGATGAGGATAGCTGGTTTAGAACTACTTGAGTTTCCAACCAGAAAGTGAAATTTAACAACAATTGAAAGGACTGTTGCTGAAGTGGAAGTTCCAATATTTTGGCCACCTAATGCGAAGAGCTGACTCACTGGATAATATGCGAAAAGCTGACTCATTGGAAAAGACCCTGATGGTGGGAAAAACTGAGAGCAAGAGGAGAAGCGGGCTACAGAGAATGAGACGAGTAGATAGCATCACCAACTCAATGGACATGAATTTGAGCAAACTCTGGGAGACAGTAGAGGACAGAGGAATCTGGCATGCTGCAGTCCATGGGCTTGCAAAGAGTCAGACATGGCCTAGCAAAAAGATTCATCCCAAGTTAGATGTTTTCATGGCTCCTTTCTGACATCTTTCCTGGGACTTGCCAAAGTCCCTGCTGCCAAGCAGATCACCTCGCAGGGGACCATTAGAGAGCAGGACCGTAGTGGCAGCAAGAGGACACAGACCTGAAGTCCGCCAGAGAAGACAGCTCTCAACTGAGAAAACCCTGCTAGCACAGGTCGGCTTCTGGAGCCAAGCACCGCAGCCTGTGTATTAACTTGTTACAAAAGAGTATAAGCGAGCCTTTGAAATGTTTACCATCTCTCAAGGTATATTTTTGGTCTCCTAGGATTGACTCATCTGTTTCTCCACCTTTTTTTCTTGCTTTAGTTTTTCACATCCAGGAGATAGGCTATTCTGCTCTGAGACGAAACTGCAGTGAGTGAATGATCTGACTAATCAGACACTAAAATAGGTTCTGCTTACAAAGCAGTTCTAGATTGGAGGCTATCATCCCAATCTTGTTTCAATCAAGAATTTCAAATGATTTTGTTTTGAACTCTAATTTCTTTGATTGGAGGTCTTTTTAAAAAAAAAGAAAGAAAGAAAGAAAAAATAAATAGGCTTATGGAGGTGTGCTCAGGCTTCCCGTCTTTCTGAGAAGGCAGTCAGCTTTCTGTTTCCTGGGGGTTCGAAAAGCATAGGGCTCGCACAGAATCAGACACGCCTGAAGCAACTTAGCAGCAGCAGCAGCTGAAGTCTTGAGGAAGAAAAGGAAGATGCCAATGAAGGGTTTTCTAGGACCACTCACTAAATGAGTTGGTTGGAGGAGAAAAATCTCTAAATGTAACAAAGTAAAGAACTACCCCATGAGCACCATAAGTTCAAGTAGGTCCACATGCCAAAAATACATACAATATTCGATTCTATTTTCAAACTTTTTTTTGCAGTGTAAGGTATGCAAATTAGAAAATAACAGAGGCAATTATCAAAATCACCCATTTGACACCAATCCTATGGCAATACACTGCCCTTGACTTGCTTTTCTGGATTTCTCAAGATTAAAAACAATTTAAATCTTCCATTTTGTACTTTGTGTGTGAATATATCTTTCAAGTACTTAAAGTGACTACTGAGACATAAAACAGGGGCAAAAAATAGAAACAATGATCATTTTTATTGAAAGTTACCAATAAACAGCTATTTCAATGACTAACTGGAAATGATGGAAACAAGAAATCTGTCTGATTTAAGAAAATGTACTCTCTCTTACATTTGGGCTGGATGAAGCACAAGCTGGAATCAAGATTGCCAGGAGAAATATCAATAACCTCAGATATGCAGATGACACCACGCTTATGGCAGAAAGTGAAGAACTAAAGAACCTCTTGATGAAAGTGAAAGAGGAGAGTGAGAAAGTTGGCTTAAAACTCAGCATTCAGAAAACTAAGATCATGGCATCCGGTCCCATCGCTTCATGGTAAATAGATGGGGAAACAGTGGAAACAGTGTCAGACTTTATTTTTGGGGGCTCCAAAATCACTACAGATGGTGACTGCAGCCATGAAATTAAAAGATGCTTGCTCTTTGGAAGAAAAGTTATGACCAACCTAGACATCATATTAAAAAGTAGAGACATTTCTTTGCCAACAAAGGTCCGTCTAATCAAAGCTATGGTTTTTCCAGTGGTCATGTATGGATGCAAGAGTTGGACTGAAAAGAAAGCTGAGTGCCAAAGAACTGATGCTTTTATTTATTTATTTATTTATTAGAATTGATGCTTTTGAACTGTGGTGTTGGAGAAGACTCTTGAAGAGTCCCTTGGACTGCAAGGAGATCCAACCAGTCCATCCTAAAGGAAATCAGTCCTGAATATTCATTGGAAGGACCGATGCTAAAGCTGAAACTCCAATACTTTGGCCACCTGATGCGAAGAGCTGACTCATTGAAAAAGACCCTGATGCTGGGAAAAATTGAGGGCAGGAGGAGAAGGGGATGACGGAGGATGAGATGGTTGGATGGCATCACCAACTCAATGGACATGAGTTTGAGTAAACTCCAGTAGTTGGTGATGGACAGGGAGGCCTGGCATGCTGCAGTCCATGGGGTTGCAAAGAGTCAGACATGACTGAGCGACTGAACTGAACTCTCTTGTAAAAGCAGAAAGAGACACATTCAACTAGTCAAACACCTGGCAACACTTGAATCCATCTTACTGACCAAGAGGGCAACTGCCACATTCATCACCACCAGAATCCTTAGCATAATAAAAAGTGACTTATGGTTACCAGTTAGAAATATCACATCAAATAATGAAATGACAAGCCATTCAGGAGAAATTAAAATTGCCTGGTAGATTTAAAATAGCTACCAGGCTTAATTTTCAGTACGTAACCAGGAATGACCCTATGCGTGCTTCACAGGACTCTCTCCCCGTGTCCTCTGCCTGCCTCTTATAGAAAAAGTTTAACCTCCTAGGCCTGCCTTGAGTTTTAAAGAATACATTTTATCAGAGTAATGAGAAAATGCAGAAAGAAAGGAAAATAGTCAAGCAAGACAAAAATAATAATAGATTAGCCATTAAACAAAGTCAAAGACTTTTAGTTCCTCCTCAAGGGCTACAGATAATATTCTGAGCCACATCCTTTCCACTGTTTTGCAGATACTAAAACGCCCACCAGGTGAGAAAAGTTAACTGCATGCTGACCACCAGCAGATAGACCCCAGAATGGTTGGAACCTAAAGACTGAGGATGTTGACTTCCAGTTACCTCACCATCAACCAATCAGAAGGATATCCACAAACTGATCACATACCTCACAACCTCTCTCCCTCCCTCTGGCTCTAAAAACCTTTCTCTGAAAGCCACTGGGGACTTTGGGCCTTTTGAAAACTAGCTGCCTGCACTCCTTTCTTGGCACCTTGCAAGAAACACTGCACTTTGCTTCACCAAAACCCAGTCGCAATAGATTGGCTTTCCTGCTCCCAGGCGAGCAGACCCAAGTTTGCTTTTGTAACAAATACATGGGTGTATGGAGACCATTGCTATTTGTCATTTAAATGAAAGACTAGTTATGTTTAATGTGGCTTATTTTCCAGTACGTTGCTTGATTTATCCTAACCCATACAATCAGCATTTGTCATACATTTTACAAAAAGAACCAATTCACGTTTTTTGTTGTAAAAAGATTTAAATGATCAATAGCTTGGAGCTGAAGAGGCTAATCACTTTTACAAATCAAAATAATACCTTGTAAAGCTAAATAGCATGTGTCTCCACAGTTGAATTGTGTCAGATTCTATAGCACAAGAAACAGTACATTGCTGGCCTGCTAGATTCCTCCTGAGAGCTTTAGGCAAATCACTTCAGCTAGAATCTATGGCTTATAATAACAAAGAGAAGTCAAGCATATACAAAGAGGAATGCGTATTTCAAGAATGCGCTTCTGGCATTTAATACACTAAATTATCTCCTAAACTATTTCTTTGCTATTTTAAGTAGGTGCTTTGGGGACACATCAATATGATTTGTAGATATTTGAAGCAGTTCAGGAAATGGCAGGAAGGGCCCTGACTACCTCTAGATGTTTTTGTTGCCCCTGAAGTGCTAGAGATTACACTCACAAAATAAGGTTTGTCAGATAAATTAGACCCTTCTCTCTACTGTTGTGTTCTGACCCGCAGTCATCTCCCTGTAGCCCCAAGTTTTATTCCTGCATGGCTCTAGCTTTGGCATCGGCCTACCTACGTCATCTGTCTCTCTAGATCACCACTTTGCACATACCAAGGGGTGCCTGCACACTCATCTTCAAGGACCAGTCATCAGGTGGAATAGGAAATATCCCAGGATGTCTAAGGCTCTTAGACCAGTGTTCCCAATGTGCTTCTGTCTCTAGAACATTAGAGCTCCAAACTCTAACCCTGGTTCAAAGCAGCATTCATTCCCAAAATTAAAGTGGCAAGACTATCAGACTGATACGTTCCAGTCTCTCGGGCATCAGCTCCAGGAAACTCTCATTTTCTCTGTGATCACAGCTCCCTGCATGTGACCTTTTACATGCACTTACTTTATCAGTTTTATTGATGCATAGTAAATTTCAAATTTAAACTATAGAAATTGATAAGTTCTGTCTGATTATATCTGTGACACCAGCACCATAGTGAAGATCATAAACATATTTATCACCTCATGCCCTCTTAGCCCTGCCTCCCTGCACAGGTAACCAGTGATCCGCTTTCTGTCACCATAGATTGGTCTGCATTTTCTAGAATTCTATATAAATGGAATTATGAAGTGAAGTGTACCCTTTTTTTGAGGTCTGGCCTTTTACTCAAAATAGTTACTTTGACGTTCATCCGCATTATAGTATATATCAATAGTTGGCTTTCTTTCTGAGTAGTATTCCATGGTATGTATATGCCATAATTTGTTAACACCTTTACCTGTTGATAAATGTTGAGGTTGTCGCCAATTTTCTGTGAATATTCATGTACTAGTCTTGTGTATGGATATGTACTTTCATTTACCCTAAAAGTGGGATGATTGGATCATTAACAGTGGATATTTAACACTTTAAGGAACTGTCACTATTTTCCAAAGTGATTACGCCATCTGATGTGATCAATGTACTAGTTCCTATGACTACTGAAACAAATTCCTGTGAATTTGGTGTCTTAAAACAATAGAAAGTTATTCTCTCATAGTTCTAAAGGCCAGAAGTCCAAGCCAGTGTCGCTGGGTTGAAATCAAGGTGTCGGTGGGGCCGCACTCCCTCCGGAGCTGTGAGAGAGGCTGCTTTGTGCTTCCTCCACCCTCTCGTGGTTGCCTGCGTTCTTTGACCTCTGGCTACAGCATCCACGTCCGCCGCTGTGGTCACATTTTTCCTCCTCTTCCGTCTGTGGAATCTCCCTGTGCCTCTCTCTCATAAAAACACTTGTGATGACATTTAGGGCCCACCTAGTGAATCTTCTCAAGGTCATCAGCTCAGTTACATCTCCAAAGACATCCTTCCCCTCTTATCATCAAGGAAGGCAACAGTCTCAGGTTCCATGAACTAGCAGGTGGATAGTTTTTGTGAGGGGGCATCTTTCAGCCTACCCCAGTATAACGGGATTTGTGAGCGGGTTGCGGGGGGCAGTTATTGTTGTGGTTTTTTTTTTTTTTTTTTTTTTTTTTGCCACACTACGAGGTTTGTGGCATCTTAATTCCCCGGATAGGGATTGAATCCAAGTCCTTGCCAGGAAAAGCACGGTCCTAACCACAGAACCACCAAGGAATTCTCTTCATTGAATGCTTATTGTTCTTTTCTTCCATTCATGACTCATCTTTTTCATAAGGTCATGCTTGAAAAACAAAGTCTCTCACATTATTAACATAATTTTAGTGTGGTCTATGTTGTGTGTGTGTGTGTGTGTGTGTGTGTGTGTGTGCGCGCGCACGCGCGCGCGCGCGCTCAGTCATGTCCAGCTCTCTGCAACCCCATGGACAGTAGCCCGCTACCCTCCTCTATCCATGGGCTTTCCCAGACAAGAATACTGGAGCAGGTTGCCATTTCCTAGTCCAGAGGATCTTCCCAAGCCAAGGACTGAACCTGTGTCTTGCACCTCCCGCGCTGGCAGGCGGATTCTTTACCACTAGTGCCGCCTGGGAAGCCATGTAATGTGTTGCTGTTGTTCAGTTGCTCAGTTGTGTCCAACTCTCTGCGACCCCCTGGACTGCAGCTCTCCAGGTTTCCCTGTCCTTCACCATCTCCCAGAGTTTGCTCAAGCTCACGTCCACTGAGTCGGTAATGCCATCCAACCATCTCATTCTCTGTCATCCTGTTCTCTTCCTGCCTTCAATCTTTCCCAGCATCGGGGTCTTTTCCAATGAGTCAGTTCTTGGCATCAGGTGGCCAAAGTATTGGATTTCAGCTTCAGCATCAGTACTTCCAATGAATATTCAGGGTTGATTTCTTTCAGAATGGACTGGTTGGATCTCCTTGCAGTCCAGGGGACTCTCAAGAGTCTTCTCCAACACCACAGTTTGAGGGCATCAATTCTTTGGTGTTCAGCCTTTTTAATGGTCCAGCTCTCACACTTGTACATGACTACTGGAAAAATCAGAGCTTTGACTACATGGACCTTTGTAGGCAAAGTGATATCTCTGTTTTTTAATAGACTGTCTAAGTTTGTCATTGCTTTTCTCCCAAGTGTCTTTTAGTTTCATGGCTGCAGTCACCATCCACAGTGATTTTGGAGCCCAAGAAAATAAAGTCTGTCACTGTTTTCACTGTTTCCCCATCAATTTGCCATGAAGTGATGGGGCCAGATGCTGTGATCTTTGTTTTTTGAGTGTTGAGCTTATTTTATTTTTTATTGAGATATAATTGGTGGTTTAGTCACTAAGTCATGTCTGACTCTTACAACTCCATGAACTGTAGCCCTCCAGGCTTCTCTGTCTATGGGATTTCTCAGGCAAGAATACTGGAGTGGGTTGCCATTTCCTTCTCCAGGGGATCTTCCCGACCCAGGAATTGAACCCGGGTCTCATGCATTACAGGCAGATTCTTTACTGACTGAGCTATTGAGATATAATTAACAAATCATAAAATTCACCCTCTTAAAGTACATAAGTCATAAGGTTGGGCAACAATCACCACTGTCTAATTACAGAACATTTTCATCACCACAGAAAGGAACACCATGCCCATCAGAATCACACCTCATTCCCTTTTCTGCCCTCCCCACTCCATGACCCCTGGCAATGTTAATTTACGCCCTGTCTCTCTGGTGTTGCCTATTCTGGACTTGTCATATAAATGAAGTCCCAAGTCCCATGGTCACTATCTACAAGCTAGAGACCCAGGAAAGCCAGTGGGGGTAGTTCAGTCTGAATCCAAAGACCTGAGAACCAGGGAAGGCAGTGGTGCAATTTCCAGACCAAGGTCAAGAGAATACCAATGTTTCCGTTCACCCAGTTGGGCAGAAAAGCAAATTCTTCCTTCCTGTGCCTTCTTGTTCTAGTCAGGCCCTCAGTAGACTGGATGATGTCCACCCACACTGAGAAGGACACTCTGTCCTTTACTGCCTTTACTGTCTACAATTCAAATGCTAATCTCACCTGGAAACACTCTCACAGACTCATGTGAAAATAATGTCTAGCCATATATCTTGGCACCTTGTGATCCTGTCAAGTTGACACATAAAACTATCATAAGGATCATCCATGTTGTATCATATGCTAGTCCTTCTTTCCTTTTTATGATTGTATAATATTCTGTAATAGGCATAGAGCACATTTCGTTTGTCCATTCATCAGTTGATGGACATATGGCCTGGTAGGGCACTCTACATGATGATGCTGTCAACATCCACGGAAAATTTTTTGCATTAGTATATGTTTTTAATTCTTTTGTATATATACCTAGAAGTGGAATTGTTGGGTTGTACAGTAATGCTATGTTAAACATTTCGAGGACCTTTCAACTGTTTTCCAGAGTAGCTGTACCATTTTACATTACAATCAGGAATATATGAGGGGTCCTATTTCCCTACATTCTCTTCAACATTTATTATTACCCTTTTTATCATGGCCATCCTAATCGGTATGATTCTTTAGATTTGTATTTCTCTAAGAACTCATAATGTTGAGCATCTTTTCACACGTTTATTCACTAATAGCTGATTCAAAGTCTCTGGTGGTTTGACCATCTGAGCTTCCCCAGGGACAGTTCCTATTATTTGCTATCTTCTTTCCTGTTTAAAGGCCTATGTTTTCCTATTTCTTGGCACACTTGTAATTTTTTTGTTAAAAATTGGAATATCTAAGTAATAAATTGTGGCAACTCTGGAAATCAGATTCTCTCCCTGTTCAGCATTTCTTGTTGCTATTTGTTTGTTTTAGTGACTTTTCTGAAAAACAAGGTCTGTGTTCTTTGTTCTATGTGGTTGTTGCAGTCTCTGCTCAGTTACCTTAGTGGTCAGGTAATCATTGGGCAGAGATTTCCTTCAATACCTGGAACCAAAAAAATCTCCCAGTCTTTGCCAACAGGCTCTCTGTGTGTGGGAGCAGGCCTTCAGTGCTCATTCAGGAAGTTAACAACTCTACCTTAGCCTTCACTTTCTATCCTGCAGACCCTCAAGGTTATCTAGAGCTGAAGCTAATGGCCTTCTTAGGCCTTGCCACAGCATGCATGGAGTTCTGGGCATAAATAGCCCCATACATGCATGTTCCTAGATTCTTAGGAATATGTCAGAGCTTTTCAAAGTCCCTATGGACATCTTACTCCCTATATTTTCCTTTAAAGCTTTTTGGTTAGCCTATTGTTTATCCCAATTTCATCTATCACCCCTCATAGTCAAAAAGTTAAACAATTGCCACTAACTGTTTGTACAAACACCCCTGTGGAAAATGCTCTTCCCACTAGATGAATGCCATACTGAGTCATGTCAGATATAGATAGCCTTCCAAGTAGGGTCTTCCAGGGACCACCAGACAAGTTCAGTTCAGTTCAGTTCGGTTCAGTTGCTCAGTCATATCCGACTCTTTGCAACCCCATGAATTGCAGCATGCCAGGCCTCCCTGTCCATCACCAGCTCCCGGAGTTTACCCAAACCATGTCCATCAAGTTGGTGATGCCATCCAATCATATCATCCTCTGTCATCCCCTTCTCTTCCTGCCCCCAATCCCTCCCAGCATCAGGGTCTTTTCCAATGAGTCAGCTCTTTGCATGAGGTGGCCAAAGTATTGGAGTTTCAGGTTCAGCATCAGTCCTTCCAATGAACACCCAGGACTGATCTCTTTCAGAATGGACTGGTTGGATCTCCTTGCAGTCCAAGGGACTCTCAAGAGTCTTCTCCAACACCACAGTTCAAAAGCATCAGTTCTTCAGTGCTCAGCTTTCTTCACAGTCCAACTCTCACGTCATACATGACCACGGGAAAAACCATAGCCTTGACTAGATGGACCTTTGTTGGCAAAATAATGTCTCTGCTTTTGAATATGCTATCTAGGTTGGTCACAACTTTCCTTCCAAGGAGTAAGCGTCTTTTAATTTCATGGCTGCAGTCACCATCTGCAGTGATTTTGGAGACCAAAAAAATAAAGTCTGACACTGTTTCCACTGTTTCCCCATCTATTTGCCATGAAGTGATGGGACCGGATGCCATGATCTTCGTTTTCTGAATGTTGAGCTTTAAGCCAACTTTTTCACTGTCCTCTTTCATTTTCATCAAGAGGCTTTTGAGTTCCTCTTCACTTTCTGCCATAAGGGTGGTGTCATCTGCATATCTGAATTTGTTGATATTTCTCCCGGCAATCTTGATTCCAGCTTGTGCTTCCTCCAGCCCAGTGTTTCTCATGATGTCCTCTGCATATAAATTAAATAAGCAGGGTGACAATATACAGCCTTGATGTACTCCTTTTCCTATTTGGAACCATTCTGTTGTTCCATGTCCAGTTCTAACTGTTACTTCCTAACTTGCATATAGGTTTCTCAAGACAAGTTATATGATGATAATTCTCTGGAAATGAGGCTTTGAAGGAGGTCCAACTCCATTCTGCAACTTCCAGTGGCTTCCAGGTGGCTAAAATTATCAACATGATTGCAGGCTGTTGGTTTTCAAGGCTACCATGGGGCTAGAGAAGGGGCGTTGGAAGAGGGCAGGTTAAAATGCCACAAATCTCACTGTTTTTACTGAGACTGAGCCATTTTTCCTGAATAAACACTCCTCAGGTTGCTGCAAGCCTTGGGTTTATGTATAGAGTTTGGGAAAAGTTGACTGAAAAGTTTTAGCTTTTTTCTTATTCCTTTTATAAAGAATTTTTGGAGTTCCTTAGTCTGCCATTTTCTCTAACATTACTCCTCTGTAGCTTATTTAAGATGACATATTTTGCACTCAAATGGTTATATCCAAATCCCATATTTTTGCATGGCTAACTCCTATACATCCTTAAGACTCAGCTCAAGAGTCCCTTCTTTAAGCAGTGGAACATTTTTTCTGCAAATTAAATCGGATGCAGAAGCTGATTAAGTGAATCAGATGCTAACCCAGCTGCTCTTGTTCAACGAGTGAATGAGGACAGCTGGATCTATGCCAGGTTAGCATTCATTTTCCCCAGTCCCCGCCCCCCCCCGCCCCCAACTTCCTCCCTATAGTAGCCCTTGAAACACTGCCTCTGAGAGCCCGGGGCTCTGCAGATCATAGCATGGAATTCTAAAGTGGAGGAATGCTTAGTAAGAATTTCAAAAAGCAAATTCAAGCTTTGGCTGTCATTTGGACTGGGTAACATCAAATCCTTTCTAACTAGAAATTTTTCTTGAATGCAAAAGATGAGCAGTTACTCTGATGATTCACTAAGAAGGTCATAGTATTTTTTTTTACAAAATTATAGAAATATGTAAATTACTGATATATGTCCCTCACAAAGAACAGTCACTACCTACCAGAAATATGAATATCAGAAAAAATTTCTTAATCTATTATGGAAATTCTTGTGGAGAAATGTTGGCTAAGACTTTTGAATACCATTGGCCCAGGTATATTGATATTACCACTGCTTTGGATCACATCTAAATTTTTCAAATTAGACAGTGTGAATCAACCTGAACTATCCTGCAACATGTGGATCCTATTTTGGAGACCAAAGCATTACATTTTTTAAAAGACTGTAGTGTGTTTCTAAGTGGATTTGGAGCATTTTAAATGTATAGAATTAAAAAAATCAGCCATTATTTGGCTTTATGTAATTTATTATATAATATAACATATGTATAGACTGGTATAACATGTGTTGTAGAAAGAAAAACCTTTGGGGAAAACTGATACAAATAGTTGTTAATTATAGCACTGCTGATATTTTAAACAGCTCTCTTCATATACTATTTAGACAAAATATCCAAAAATGTTGACTAATAGGATTATTGTGAAGACATTCATTATTTATGCCTGAAGTGCTAAAGCAAAGCAAAGAGAAATTGAGACTGCCCTGTTAGCCTGTGAAGTTTTTCACTGAAGAACCCCAGCCTCTGTGGCTCAGAGAAAATAAAAGGCTCTTCCTCTAATAACAGATATTTTTGCTTGAATAATTCAAACAACTTCCTTAATATTTCAGTTAGCATTATCAATAAAATCGTTTAAGAAGTCTTTAAGTTAGAACCTCTAACTGAGGCATTCAAAACAAAAGATACAACATTTTAAAGCAAAATGAAAATTGAAAAATAACTTTAGGAACTTCCCCACAGTTCAGGGTTTCCATCCCTGGTCTAAGGTCCTGGATGCCATGTCATGCAGTGTCATGCAAAAAAAAAAAAAAAAAGCTCATATTTTGAAATAGTTTAAAAGTACAAGAAATTGCAAAAATAGTTCAGAGATGCTCATGTAGCCTTCACCAAGCTTTATCCAGTGTTAGTATCTTAGGTAGCCACTATATATGTCANTGTGAAGGCCAGGAATTGAAATAAGGTTAATAGAAAATAATCAGATTGGAGTGGTTTTCAGGCTTTCGTATAGAGTTATGGCCAGTTGGATAGTCATAAAAGCCAGAATTAAAATATGGACTTCCCCAGTGGCTCAGATGATAAAGCATCTGCCTGCAATATAGGAGACCCGGGTTCGATCCCTGGGTTGGGAAGATCTCCTGGAGAAGGAAATGGCAACCCACTCCAGTATTCTTGCTGGAGAATCCCAGGGACGGAGGAGCCTGGTAGGCTACAGTCCATGGGGTCGCAAAGAGTCAGACACGACTGAGCAACTTCACTTCAATGTGATATTTCAGAATGAGCAAGGGTCAAGACAAGCTCAGAAAGTAAGGAATCTGCCTGCAGTGCAGGAGACCTGGGTTCAATCCCTGGGTCAGGAAGAACCACTGGAGAAGGGAATGGCTACCCACTCTAGTATTCTTGCCTGGAGAATTCCATGGACAGGGGAGCCTGGTAGGCTTCAGTCCATGGGGTTGCAAAGAGTTGGACACCATTGAGCAATTAACACATTCCACATAAAGACATTGGGAGGTAGATATACCGGTGAAAAGATGAAGTACCTCCCAGCTTCAGGCTTAGTATTCTGAGTATTACAGACAAGTTGAGCTGTAAGGGAAGAATAATTCAGAATAGCCAAATGGAGTTTGATTTTCCACTTAAAAATGTCTGTAACACTATTCAATAAAGACCATAAAAATAGTGCAGTTACCCTGCAAATGAATTCTGATAAGCCATTTGCTTAATTAAGATTTCATACCAAGTATTTTCCCCTTACAGATAACAAAATCTGCCATGCCACTTACCAACACTATTAAAAACTTAACTGAAAATCAAGAAACAAATGAACATTGATCAACAAAAGACCTCAAAGCACCCCAAATCACCTTGACAAGCCCAACCAATAAAGACAACAAGGCTGATTAGAGGGTCTTCTGTCTCTCCATGCGGCATATATTAAATTCTAGCTGGTACACAGTGCTGGGAAATGGGCTAGTTCTTCCCTTCAAGGACGATGGAAGCAGCAGACACATACAACAGAGCGCTTAGTAGGCACTCCATGTATTTATCAAGTGATAAATACGAGTACTGGAAAGAAAACCCAGCTAAAATCATCAGCCAACTGCCTGACAGTGAGAAAGAAGACAGATATCCTGAAAAGTTGACACAAGACTTAAAATAACCACTTGGTCTGAAGATATTAGGGGTGGGAGTAAAGCTCTTAAAGCCTCACTCTACTCTGCACAGTATCAAGAGGCTACTTTTCCCTGTTTGAGAGGGTCTGCTCAGGGGCCTGGGTGCCTGGGTTCCATTGTTACCGGCTGGCTGGGTAAAGTGGGACAAGTAGCTTAACCTCTCTTTTTAAATTGAAGTATAGCTGATTTACAGTGCTGTGTTAGTTTCAGGTATACAGCAAAGTGATTCATTTTATATGTATATGTGTGTAGTTTCTTTTTCGGGTCTTTTATTACAAAATATTGAGTATAGTTCCCTGTGCTATACAGTAGATCCTTGTGGGTTATCTATTTCATATATATTGATACGTGTGTGTGTTTATTAACCTCTCTTAACTTAGATTTCTTCATCTATAATTGTCTCTAGGGTTATGAGGATTCAAATGAGTTAACAATTTGTGAAAAAGGAAAAAAGTCTTCAAAGATTGCCATGTACATAAAAAGTACTCAATAAGGTTATCTTGGGATAAGGATACTGTGTCATTCTTGAAAAAGAGTAGACTATGTTCACTTATGACAAACCTAGATTGCATATTAACAAGCAAAGACATCACTTTGCTGACAAAGTCCACTTAGGTCAAAGCTGTGGTTTTTCCAGTAGTCATGAGAGCTGGACCATAAAAAGGCTGAGTGCTGAAGAATCGATGCTTTCGAATTGTGGTGCCAAAGAAGACTGTTGTTGAGAGTCCCTTGGACTGCAAGGAGATCAAACTAATCAATCCTAAAGGAAATCAACCCTGAATATTCACTGGAAGGGCTGGTGCTAAAGCTGAAGCTCCAGTACTTTGGCCACCTAATGTGAAGAGTCAACTTATTGGACAGGACCCTGGCATGCTGCAGCCCATGGGGTTGCAGAGTTGGACATGACTTAGTAACTGAACAACAACCAATATTCAGAATAATCTATTAATTAATAAGGCAGGAAGTAAGTAACAAATGTAAGGCAAATGTTCCCCCCAAATTATTAAAAGAAAAAGTTTTGGTTTGTAGAGAGTTCCTTTTTTTAGCTGTCTGGAAAAGCTAAGTGAAATGCTTCACTGATGAACGTGTCAGCCCGGCTCAGCTCAGGGCTCCGTGGAGCTCGGGAAGCAGGCTTCCTGACCCGAATCTCGGCTGTGATCACCAGCCAAACACTGGCAAGTACTTAAGCATGCTTCAGTTTTCTCTTCTATCAAATTAGATAATAGTGGCATTCTTACTAGAACTGTATTATGATTTTCATGGGGCCTACATAATGGATTTGGTATTCGCCTTGCCTTCCTGTTGTGTACTCATGTCAGGCTAACTCACTCCTTGGACAGTTATCACCTTGCCTCTTACTAGTGCTGGCTGCATAATCTGTGGAGCCCAGTGAAAAATGAAAAGGTGAGTCTTCTTCCTTAAAAAGCAGAAAAGGAACTTCCCTGGTGGTCCAGTGGTTAAGACACTGTGCTTCCAGTGTGGGAGGTATGGGTTTGATCTCTGGTCAGGGAACTGAGATCCTGGATACTGAAAGGTGCAGCCAGAAAATAGAAAAAAAGAAAAAGCTTTCACCCTTCTGTTTCTGTGGTCCCTCTCTTGACTTGTCATGGCGTTTTTATTTGCTGATTGATGTTGCACTCCATCGTGCTTGAGGACACCTGAGGCTTGGGTGTGACCCAGTCCGACAACTCAACAGGTGGCCCCTCTGTGGCATGAGCTTGCCTGACACCAGCCCTTCCTGCTTCACACACAGGCCCCAACCTATGGTTGCTGGGGAGCCTGGAGAACTAGGGGGAGCTGGCAGCTATGAAGCAGTTAGCAAAAAGTGATGAAAAGCAAGATCACTAAAGAGCTGAGGCCCCAAGTCCCTGATTCATGCTCCACTGTCCCATCCAACTTCACTTATAAAACAAATTAAAAAATACAGTTCAGTTCAGTCGCTCAGTCGTGTCTGAATCTTTGAGAGCCCATGAATCACAGCATGCAAGGCCTCCCTGTCCATCACCAACTCCCAGAGTTCACTCAAACTCATGTCCATCGAGTCAGTGATGCCATCCAGCTATCTCATCCTCTGTCGCCCCCTTTTCCTCCTGCCCCCGATCCTTCCCAGCATCAGAGTCTTTTCCAATGAGTCAACTCTTCACATGAGGTGGCCAAAGTACTGGAGTTTCAGCTTCAGCATCATTCCTTCCAATGAGCACCCAGGACTGATCTCCTTTAGGATGGACTGGTCGGATCTCCTTGCAGTCCAAGGGACTCTCAAGAGTCTTCTCCAACACCACAGTTCAAAAGCATCAATTCTTTGGTGCTCAGCTTTCTTCACAGTCCAACTCTCACATCCATACATGACCACAGGAAAAACCATAGCCTTGACTAGACGGACCTTTGTTGGCAAAGAATATCTCTGCTTTTCAATATACTATCTAGGTTGGTCATAACTTTCCTTCCAAGGAGTAATTGTCTTTTAATTTCATGGCTGCAGTCACCATCTGCAGTGATTTTGGAGCCCCCCAAAATGAAGTCTGACACTATTTCCATCATTTCCCCATCTATTTGCCATGAAGTGATGGGACCAGATGCCATGATCTTAATTTTCTGAATGTTGAGCTTTAAGCCAACTTTTTCACTCTCCTCTTTCACTTTCATCAAGAGGCTTTTTAGTTCCTATTCACTTTCTGCCATAAGGGTGGTGTCATCTGCATATCTGAGGTTATTGATATTTCTCCCGGCAATCTTGATTCCAGCTTGTGCTTCTTCCAGCCCATGTTTCTCATGATGTACTCTGCATAGAAGTTAAATAAGCAGGGTGACAATATACAGCCTTGAGGTATTCCTTTTCCTGTTTGGAACCAGTCTGTTGTTCCATGTCCAGTTCTAACTGTTGCTTCCTGACCTGCATACAGGTTTCTCAAGAGGCGGGTCAGGTGGTCTGGTATTTTCCACAGTTTATTGTGATCCACACAGAATTTTCCACAGTTTATTGTGATCCACACAGTCAAAGGCTTTGGCATAGTCAATAAAGCAGAAATAGATGTTTTTCTGGAACTNTCTTTCAGGACTTAAAATAGCTCAACTGGAATTCCATCACCTCCACTAGCTTTGTTCATAGTGATGCTTTCTAAGGCCCAATTGACTTCACATTCCAGGATGTCTGGCTCTAGGTGAGTGATCACACCATCGTGATTATGTTGGTCATGAAGACCTTTTTTGTACAGTTCTTCTGTGTATTCTTGCCACCTCTTCTTAATATCTTCTGCTTCTGTTAGGTCCATACCATTTCTGTCCTTTATCGAGCCTATCTTTGCATGAAATATTCCCTTGGTATCTCTAATTTTCTTGAAGAGATCTCTAGTCTTTCCCATTCTGTTCTTTTCCTCCATTTCTTTGCATTGATCGCTGAGGAAGGCTTTCTTATCTCTCCTTGCTATTCTAAGTTATTAAAAAACTTCAAAATGGCGACCACAGAGAGGTAAACTTGAGACACGGGTCCTTCTGAGCAGAAGCCCCATGCATCTGCACTGGTTGCATGCTCACAAAGCCTGAGCCCCGCCTGCCACCTTGGAATTCTAAACCCAGTCTCCTCTCGGGTCTCTCAGTCAGTGCCCCGGCCCTCGGAGAGGAAGTCTAACTCAAACACTGTCCTTCACCATGTAAACTCAAGGCCAGAACCCAGTCAGCTTAGTCCTTGTGCCTCATGCTTTCCTTTGTGTGTCTGGCTTCCCTGGATCCATGTACCCAACATGAACAAGTACCTCAAGACAAGAAATGAATAGGCTATATTTGTCCCTCACTAGGTTTTACTTTCCTTTCTAGAATCATTTCTAAGCACCTGGGCTCCTAAGAAGAGTCTTGGACCAGATCCCAACACACACATACAACTAACAGGACCCCCTTCATCCAAGACCTGTTTCTTTTTTTCCTTCTTACCTTTCTCGAGCTGCAGCTTCTTACTCATGTTTCAGGTTAGGTTGTGTTGAGTATAGGAAGTCACTGTTTATTCTTAAAAGAGGCATTCTGATCCAGCCATTACAAGACAGAGGCTCAAACAGAACCCACTGTAATGCCTTTAGAGCAATCCAAATAGGCTGTATGGATTTTATAGTAAGCAGCCATGTGCTCTGGCTGCCAGCTCCCAGACTGAATTTCTCTGCTACCAGTAAATATTGGAGAGATCTTTTGCCAGTTTTCTGGAGAAATAGAAACAAGATGTACTGAGATCAGATATACCATATTTATTTCAGATGAATTGATGGTTGCTTTATTTTGAGCATTTAGAAAAATCTGTTAGGCTCAAAATAATTTGAATTTAAATATGAAAGTTATGTTGTCCTTGGCTAATTAAGTCACTGCCTTATCCTTTTATCAGACCCATCATATGGAATCATATCATTTGTCATTTCCTGTCATAGTTTTAAAGTGAGAAAGACCTTGAAATCCTCTCATCTACTCATTTCATTTTACAAATGAGGGAACTGAGACCCAGAGGGGTTATGCCCAGAGTCACACACAGTGCGTTAAGTAGTGTTGGAAGCACAGCTGGAACTGGCTTATGACTTCCTGCCAGCTCTGCCCTGACTCCACAGTACAAAGAAGTATCCGTTCAGTTCAGTTCAGTTGCTCAGTTGTGTCCGACTCTTTGTGACCCCATGAACCGCAGCACACCAGGCCTCCCTGTCCATCACCAACTCCTGGAGTTTACCCAAACTCATGTCCATGAGTCGGTGATGCCATCCAACCATTTCATCCTCTGTCGTCCCCTTCTCCTCGTGCCCTCAATCTTTCCCAGCATCAGGGTCTTTTCAAATGAGTCAGCTCTTCGCATCAGGTGGCCAAAGTATTGGAGTTTCAGCTTCAGCATCAGTCCTACTAATGAATATTCAGGACTGATTTCCTTTAGGATGGACTGGTTGGATCTCCTTGCAGTCCAGGGGACTCTCAAGAGTCTTCTCCAACACCACAGTTCAAAAGCATCAATTCTTCGGTGCTGTGCTTTCTTTATAGTCCAACTCTCACATCCATACATGACTACTGGAAAAACTGTAGCTTTGATGAGATGGACCTTTGTTGGCAAAGTAATGTCTCTGCTTTTGAATATGCTGTCTAGGCTGGTCATAACTTTCCTTCCAAAGAGCAAGAGTCTTTTAATTTCATGGCTTCAATCACCATCTGCAGTCATTTTGGAGCCCCCAAAAATAAAGTCTGTCACTGTTTCCGCATCTATTTGCCATGAAGTAATGGGACCAGATGCCATGGTCTTAGTTTTCTGAATGTTGAGCTTTAAGCCAGCTTTTTTACTCTCCTCTTTCACTTTTATCAAGAGGCTCTTTAGTTCTTCTTTTCTTTCTGCCATAAGTGTGGTGTCATGTGCATATTTGAGGTTATTGATATTTCTCCCAGCAATCTTGATTCCAGCTTGTGGTTTATCCAGTCCAGCATTTCCCATAATGTACTCTGCATATAAGTTAAATAAGCAGGGTGACAATATACAGCCTTGACCTACTCCTTTCCCGATTTGGAACCAGTCTGTTGTTCCATGTCCAGTTCTAACTGTTGCTTCTGCATACAGATTTCTCAACAGGCAAGTGAGGTGGCCTGGTATTCCCATCTCTTGAAGAATTTTCCACAGTTTGTTGTGATCCACACAGTCAAAGGCTTTGGCATAGTCAACACTGATATTCAAATTAAACAGAAGAAGGAAATTAGGTCATGCAGATACAAGTGTTAGTACACCTGGCAGCTTTAAGTAACTTTATGACACTGATAGATTTACAACACCAAGTGAATTCTATTCCAAGTCACAGAAGGAACCAACAGACGTGATTTAGGATACTGTAGTCATCTACAAAAACTTGGGATCTGCTAGAATAGTGGAGACAGTTAAAGCTTCATCAATCCTAAAGGAAATCAACCCTGAATACTCATTGGAAAGACTGATAGACTGATACTGTAGTTGAAGCTCCAGTACTTTGGCCACCTGATGCAAAGAGCCTACTCATTAGAAAAGACCGCAATGCTGGGAAGGATTGAAGGCAGAAGGAGAATGGGGTGACAGAGGATGAGATAGTTGGATGGCATCATTGACTCTATGGACATGAGTTTGAGCAAACTCAGGGAGATAGTGCAGGAAGAGAAGCCTGGCGTGCTGCCGTCCATGTGGTCACAAAGAGTCAGACATGACTGAGCGACTGAACAACAAAACCAACAACAAAGTAGATATACAGATATTTAGTCTTCACATTAATCTCCAGCAAAAATCTCGACTCTTCCTGTGTGTACTTTTAGCAAGACTGCTGGATTCCCAAGCACGAGCACTTGGAACCAACTGAGCCCATTTACATTCACAAAAGGCGCCACAGCATGCTTGTGGGTAAAACAGGGAAATGATGAATGGATGAGGATCACAGTCTGGGTGTGTAAATTTGCTTTTTTGGAAGTAAGGGGAAAGTTTGAGGCACTGTTGGTGCCTGGGCTGGACCCAGTCAGTGGGTTCCAAAAGGCAAAGTGGAATGCAAATCTTAGTTTTCATCATCACTGCCAGGCAGGCTCCTCCTGTGCTCCCAGGATGATGAGTCCGGGATGGAATAAAACCAACAAGGAAGAAGTCATCTAGGTGAACCTGAGCATCTGATAGGGAAGGTAAGGCAGACCTGAAGATTTTTACTGGAGAGGTGAGATAAATCTACCAGGCCTTGCAGTCATATGTTCCTTTCTAAGAGAGGAGCTCCAGGCTCCTCTTTGTGTCCCTGTCTCCAAGTGGTTAGGGCTTCTCTGACGGCTTAGTGGTAAAGAATTCTCCTGTAATGCAGGAGACGCGAGTTTGATCCTGAGGTCTGGGTCGGGAAGATCTCCTGGAGGAGGAAGTAACAGCCCACTCCAATGTTCTTGCCTGAAAAGTCCTGCAGAGAGGGGAGCCTGGTGGGCTACAGTCCACGGAGTCTCAAGAGTCGGGCGCAGCAGAGCATCTGAGCACTCCAGGTGGTTAAAGTGGCAATCTCCGTGGTCATTTGTTGGTTTCACCACCAGCATCCATTCGTCCTCTTCTGGCAGCCGTTCCTTTATCTTTATTTGTAGGAATGTACTTTGCTTCATTCTTTGTGAATATCAAGAGCTCCCACTGCCACTCCCAGCATGGGGTGAGCATGGAATCCAAGCCAGACCAATCTGATTCTCTCTGCTTATAGTTTGATCCCTGAGCAGAGACAAAAGACTAAAAGCAATTGTTGCTGAAACAATAGCAGCACCTTGCAAAGACTGTCCATTGGTTTCTGCTGTTTGGATTCCCAAAGCTGCCTCTTTTCTGTTTTTTCCAGACCTGATTCTTCCACTGCCCCTTCAATTTACTGAGCTGCTCCGTTTGTCTCAAACAGATGCATGCTTTGCCAGGGCTTTGGTTCATTAGTTTGCTTGCTTGCAGCTGAGAAATCCTCCCTGACTCCATGATTTGTGCTAGTAAGGGAAAAACCTAAAGCTTCTCTACAAACTGTAGAAGACTCTCCTATAGGAAAAAAAGCACTGGTCTTGTTCTACACTGTTTCCAGTTGCACATACCCACAGCAAAGATACAGGGAAGCAGATTTTAACTTCTGTACATCCAGGGACTGAGTTCATTTTGTTCAACACTAGATCTGAAATACCCAGCACAATCGTAGGTGCTAAATAAATATCAGTTACATGAATAAATGGAAATAGAGAAGGAACTTTCCAGCAGTTAGTTTAATAATGGAATTGCTATATCACAGAATAAGGAGTTCCTTGTCACTGCAGAGATTTTTTTGTTCAGTTGGAGTGTAGTTGATTTATAGCGTTGTCTTGTTTCTGGTATACAGCAAAGTGATTCAGTAATACACATATTCATTCTTTTTGAGATTCTTTCCTCATATAAGTTATCACAGAATGTTAAGTAGGGTTCCCCGTGCTGTACAATAGGTCCTTGCTGATTATCTATCTTATATTGGATTGGCCAAAAAGTTTGTTAGGGTTTGTTTGTGTAAGCTGGGTAGGGAAAATCTGAGTGAACGTTTTGGCCAACCCGATATATGGTAGTGTGTGTTAACTCCAAATTCCTGATTTATCCCTCTCCCCTACGTTTCCCCTTTGGAAACCATGAGTATGTTTTAGATACCTGTAAGTCTGTTTCTGTTTTGTAAATAAATTCATTTGTATCATTTTTTAAATTAGATTCCACAAAAGAGTGATACCATATGTTTGTCTTTCTATGTCTGACTTCACTTAGTGTGATAATCTCTAGGTTCATGCATGTTGCTTCAAATGGCCTTATTTCATTTATATCACATCTTCTTTATCCATTCATCTGTCAATGGACATTTAGATTGCTTCCACGTCTTGACTATTGTAAATTATGCTGCAGTGAACATTCGGGTGCTTGTATTTATATTGCTTGTATTGCTTGTATATATGCTTGTATTTTTTGATGATGGTCACTTTGATCAATGTGAGGTGATAACTCACTGTAGTTTTGATTTGTATTTCTCTGATAATTAGTGATGTTGAATACCTTTTCATGTGCCTCTTGGCCATCTGTATGCCTTCTTTGGAGAAATGTCTATTGAAGTTTTCTGCCCATTTTTTGATTGGGTTGTTTGCTTTCTTAATATTGAGCTTCATAAACTTTTTATATATTTTGGAGATTAATCCCTTGTCCATTGTTTCATTTGCAAATATTTTTTCCCATTCTGTGGGTTGTCTTTTCATTTTGCTTATGGTTTCCTTTGCTATATAAAACTTTTTAAGTTTAATCAGGTCTCATTTGTTTATTTTCATTTTCATTACTCTAGGAGATGGATCAAAAAAGATNTTTGCTATATAAAACTTTTTAAGTATAATCAGGTCTCATTTGTTTATTTTCATTTTCATTACTCTAGGAGATGGATCAAAAAAGATATTGCTGCAATTTATGTCAAGGAGTATTCTGCTTATGTTTTCCCATAAGAATTTTATACTGTTTATCCTTACATTTAGGTCTCTGATCCATGTTGAGTTTACTTGTGTGTATGGTGTTAGAGAATATTCTAATTTCATAGCGGTCCAGTTTTCCCAGTGTCACTTACTGAAAGTCCTCTCTTTTCTCCAGGGTATTATATATTCTTGCCTCCTTTATCATAGATTAATTGACCATAGGAAATGTGGGTTTATTTCTGGGCTTCTGTCCTGTTCCATTGGGCTGTATTTATGATTTAGAGCCAATACCCTGCTGTTTTGATGGCTGTAGCATTGTAGTATAGTCTGAAGTCAAGAAGCCCGATTCCTCCAGCTCTGTGTTTCTTTCTCAGGATTGCTTTGGCTATTTGAGGTCTTTTGTACTTCCATACAAATTTTGAAATTTTTTGTTCTAGTTTTGTGAAAAATGCCATTAGTAATTTGATAGAGATTGCATTGAGTCTCTAGATTACTTTGGGTAGTATAGTCATATAGGCAATATTGAGCCTTGCAGTCTGAGAACACAGTATATCTTTCCATCTGTTTGCATCATATTTAATTTCTTTCATCAGCATCTTATGGTTTTCAGTGTACATATCTTTTACCTCCGTAAGTATGTTTGTTTCTAGGCATTTTGTTCTTTTTGTTGCAGTGGTAAGTGGGGTTATTTCCTTAAATTTTCTGTCTGATCTTTCGCTATTAGTATATAGGGATGCAAGAGACTTCTGTGTGTTAATTTTGTATCCTACAATATACTGAATTCATTGATGAACTCTAGTAGTTTTCTGGTAGAATCTTTAGAATTTTCTGTGTATAGTATCGTGTCTTCTGCGAACAGTAACAGTTTTACTTCTTTTTCAGTTTGGATTTCTTTAATTTCTTTTTTTCTTTAATTGCCATGGCTAGGATTTCCAAAACTGTGTTGAATACAAGTGGCAATAGTGGACTTTGCCTTGTTTCTGACTTTAGAGGAAATGCTTTAAACTTTTCACAATGAGAATGATGTTAGCTGTGGGCTTGTCATAGATGGCCTTTATTATGTTGAGGCAATGTTCCCTCTTTGCCCACTTTCTGAAGAGTTTTTATCATAAATGGGTGTTGAACTTTTGTCAGACGCTTTTCTTGCATCTATTAAGATGAATATATGGTTTTTAAGTCAGTGAAGTAAGTGTTAGTCGCTCAGTTGTGCCCGACTCTTTGCAACCCCGTGGACTGCAGCCCTCCAGGCTCCTCTGTCCATGAGATTTTCCAAGCAAGGATACTGGAGTGGGTTGCCGTTTGCCTCTCCAGGGGATCTTCCCGACCCAGGGATTGAGCCCGGGTCTCCTGCACTTGCAGGCAGATTCTTTACCAACTGAGCTACAAGGGAAGCCCCCGTAAAAACATCTCCAGTTTGTTGATGTGGTGTTTCCCCATTGACTGTTTTGCATATATTGAAGAATCCTTACATCCTTGGGATAAGTCCCACATGATCATGATATGTAATCCTGTTAATGTATTGTTGATTTTTGTTTGCTAGTATTTTGTTGAGGATTTTTGGGTCTGTGTTCATCAGTGATCTTGGCTCTTAATTTTCTTTTTCTGGTAGTGTCTTTGTCTGGTTTTGGTGTGAGGGTGATGGTGGCCTCATAGAATGAGTTTCAGAGCGTTCCTTCCTCTGCAAGTTTTTGGAATAGTTTCAGAAGGATAGGTATTATCACTGTAGAGATTTAAAAAGAGCCTAGATCTCTTAGGATGACAAAAAAAAAAAAAAGATTCCTGGATTTTCCTGCTTGAGTAGATGGTTTCCAAAATTATTCTAATTTTGGCTTTGTAATTTCATAGCTTTTTCTTATTCATTCTTAGAAAATACACTTTAAAGCAAAGATAGAACACTATATGCACTAAGATAATATATAGAACACAAACTATATGACTAGAACAAAAGATACATGCTACATTTTCAGTGTTAGGAGAGCATTTCTTCACAGGCTCCCAAAAAGCTAGCAAAATTTGTAGCAGGAGACATAAACTACTGCTGAACTTTTTTGCAGTGACCTACACTTGATCTATTTTTAGTCTCGAGGAAAGTGAAATTTAGAAGAAAAAAAAAAAAGGATAGTTGCCATGGTTATTCCCATTCACCAACTCATCTCACCACCCATTTTCCATCATTTCTAATAACCTTGTTTCCCAGAGTGGTATTTTGGGAGCCTATAACCAAGTCTCTTCATTAAATGAGTTCCCTTGGTGCCACCCTTATCTGGCCACTTTTCACAGCTTCCTTTTGTCTTAGAGTCTTCAGCATGGCTGGAAAATGGAAAATACCCAGCTTAAGGCTACCAAGATTTTTCAGCACAGCTAATCCTGTGCTTGGTTGCAACCACTTAGGGGTCTAAATGGTTCATGAGTTCCTATACCTTGAGGATGCATCCTTCCTTATGGCACCAGGATGAAAAGCAGCTGAGACAGTGGAGTGCTGTTTTCTTTAATTTCACTTATTCTATCAGCAGCACATCTTGAAGGAGGAGGCAAGTGGGATTTAAGAAAACAGTCTGGAGACTATGCTCCTTTGTGAAGCTGAGCTTGACAGCTCTCTTGGTTGCTTGGAATTTCTTTAGTAGCTAACAAAGACAGTATCACAGCTTGGCAGAGGCCCATGAGACTGGAACATTCAAGGGCCCTCAAGAGACATGTTGTGGAGAATTGTGCTCCGTGGTAAGTTCTGGTCTTTGTTACAGCAAGTTGTGGAAGTGCAGATTCATTCTTGCCAGTGCCACACAACTACACATCTAACACTAGGTGGCAACCTTGCCTTTTGTGTCACAAGTCATAGCCGTGCTATAAATGCCATAGTAATTAAGGAAATAAGCTAGACCATCAAATCTCAGCCTTCCTCTCCCATGACTTAAAATTTAATATTGGCATCCAGAAATTACAAATAGTCAAAGGCCATTCTTAAAGCAGAACCAATAATGTGTATAGACTTGATATTTTGGAAACATTTGCCCTAATGACTGCAGCCCCATGATTGTTAGAATTCCATCACCATTTTAGGGGCAGACATTCATGGATTAAACCTTTGTCCCAGGAATGAGGGATTCTGTGGTGAACAAGAGACAAGGGCCTTGCTTTTGCAAAGCTTGCATTGAAGTGGAAGAGGCAGTAACAAGAAATGAGCAAGTAAATGAAATTAGAGAATTCCTACAATGGAATTGAGAGCGGGAGAATAAAGAAAGCTGAGCACCGAAGAATTTATCCTTTTGAACTGTGGTGTTGGAGAAGACTCTTGAAAGTCCCTTGGACTGCAAGGAGGTCCAACCAGTCCATCCTAAAGGACATCAGTCCTGAATATTCATTGGAAGGACTGATGTTGAAGCTGAAACTCCAATACTTTGGCCACCTGATGCAAAGAACTGGCTCATTTGAAAAGACCCTGATGCTGGGAAAGATTGAAGGCAGGAGGAGAAGGGGATGACAGAGGATGAGATGGTTGGGTGGCATCACTGACTCAATGGACATGAGTTTGAATGAACTCCAGGAGTTGGTGATGGACAGGGAAGCCTGGCGTGCTGCAGTCCATGGGGTTGCAGAGTCGAACACAACTGAGTGGCTGAACTGAACCGAACAATGGAAAAAGGAGGGTGTAATGTGAAAAGTTGGGTGTAAGTGAAAAGGGATGATGGTCAGGAAAGACCTCTGAGGGGGCGAGTCTGCCACCTGAAGCCAGAAGAGGGAAGCAGTCAGCCAGGCCAAGAGCTGGTGGAACTGTGGTCCAGGGCTGGGACAAGCCGTGGCGGGTTGAGAATCAGAAAGAATCTATCTAAGAACTGGAAAGTAGGGGCGGAGCTCACTGTTAACACCATCACCAGAGGACCAGCCGTGCTCTGAGACAGCACTCACAGTGGGCTAACCGTTAGTGAATCTAATGGATCCGATCTCACCCTGGGACCTCCCAACCCAGAGCAGGCCCTGGAGGCAGAGCGCACCCCAGTGAAGCAGCGTTCTGAGTGCGGATCCCTGCAAGGAGAAGGCGGAAGCAGAGGAAAAGAATCAGTGTTTAGAAACACTAGGCACTGGGACAAGCATCCGTTTGCCCCTGAGAAAGTATCTTAACCCACCTCCCGCCTTTATGGAGAAAGTGAAGTGGAAGAGGTAGCTTGTTCCCATCGTGATGGGCAAAGACCCAGTTCAGGCTCGAGGACAGCTGAGCTCTGCTTGGCTGTCTTTGCCTGGCATCTAACAACGAAGCTCTGTGATAAATGATGATGGCAACGCATGGAGAGGAAATGGTTTATTTGGTCGCTAACTGAGGCATTCTAGTCAGAAGGCAAATATTCTAAAATAAATGCAGCCTTGCTCAGCTAGTCCCAAGACCTTTTTTTTTTTTGATGTAGCCACACCCAGAGCTGTTTATGGGCAACCGTGCCCACTTAGCCTCACGGCTTGGCACTGAGCGACATCTCAGGAGGCTGTGAGCAGAAGGCCAAGGAGGAGGCTTTGTCCCACCCCACCTCTGACCAACCAAAATAAGGATGCATTTTCCTGCCAACTGCATGCATGCATAGACAGACACACCACCCTTTTATGTCTCCCCCACCTCCAGGTTGCTCTATATCAGTGCCATCAGCTGAGAAGCTGGCCCATTCAAGTGAGGCAAATGTATAGTGCGTGTCTAGTGGGTCTGTGTCCAAATGGAGAGGACATGTCCCCCTGGGAGGGGACAGCCACTCCCCAGCTCTAGCCAAATGTTTCCATGCAAGAATGTGGTGCCTGATATTGAATCTCTTTCAATTTTTCTAGAAAAAACTGGAAGTCTAGATTTTTATTTGAAGTCTCTTGCCCTTTAAAATGTTTGCAACTGATTGAATTTTTAAAAAGTCTTCTTGGGGTCAACAGCAGTCCTTGCCCTGGGTTTGCTCTCCAGTCCCCACACTCCAGCTCCCAGCCCCCGTGCACACTGGTGGACACATGCCCCACGCTGGCACACGTACCCTACCATGTGTGCAACAGATCGCTAATGGGAAGCTGTTGTATAACACAGGGAGCTCACCTTGGTGGTCTTTGATGACCTAGAGGGGTGGGATGGTGGGGATGGAAGGGAGGTTCAAAAGGGAGGGGATATATGTATGCATACAGCTGATTCACACGGTAGCAGCAGAAACTAACATAACTTTGTAAAGCAATTATACACCAATTATTTTTAAAAGTCTTATACAACAAACTAGTGAATATAACGAAGAGAGGCAGACTCACAGATATGTTGTTGTTGTTGAGTTGCTATGAGTGTCTAACTCTTTGCAACCTCACAGACTACAGCATGACAGGCTTCCCTTCTTTCAGTATCTCCTGGAGTTTGCTCAGGTTCATGTCCCTTAAGTTGGTGATGCTATCTTACCATCTCATCTGCCAGCCTCTTCTCTTGGCTTAAACCTTTGCCAGCATAAAGATCTTTTCCAATGAGTTGGCTGTTTGCAACATGCGGCCAAATATTGGAGCTTCAGCTTCAAAATCAGTCCTTCCAATGAATATTCAGGGTTGATTTCCTTTAGGATTGACTGGTTTGATCTCCTTGCTGTCCAAGGGACTCTCAAGAGTCTTCTCCAGCACTACAGTTCAAAAGTATCAATTCATCATCTCTCAGCTTTATTTATGGTTCAGTTCTCACATCCATACATGACTACTAGAAGAACCATAGCTTTGACTATACAGAAATTTTCCTAATAAATATTGGAAAACATTTGACTGAAGTAGCATTTGCAAATGGGTGACCCACAGGCCATGTAAGGTTCAGTTCAGTTCAGTCACTCAATTGTGTCCGACTCTCTGTGACCCCATCAACCACAGCATGCCAGGCCTCCCTGACAATCACCAACTCCCCGAGTTTACTCAAACTCATCTCCATTGAGCTGGTGAGGCCATACAACCATCTCACCCTCTGTCTTCCCCTTCTCTTCCTACCTTCAATCTTTCCCAGAATCAGGGTCTTTTCAGATGAGTCAGCTCTTTGCATCAGGTGGCCTAAGTATTGGAGTTTCAGCTTCAGCATCAGTCCTTCCAATGGACACTCAGGACTGATCTCCTTTAGGATGGACTGGTTGGATCTCCTTGCAGTCCAAGGTACTCTCAAGAGTCTTCTCCAACACCACAGTTCAAAAGCATCAATTCTTCAGTGCTCAGCTTTCTTTATAGTCCAACTCTCACACCCGTACATGACCACTGGAAAAACCATAGCCTTGACTAGACGGACCTTTGTTGGCAAAGTAATGTCTCTGCTTTTTAATATGCTATCTCATTGCATAGCTTTTCTTCCAAGGAACAAGCGTCTTTTAATTTCATGGCTGCAGTCACCATCTGCAGTGATTTTGGAGCCCCCCAAAATAAAGTCAGCCACTGTTTCCACTGCTTCCTCATCTATTTGCCATAAAGTGATGGGACCAGCTGCCTGATCTTAGTTTTCTGAAAGTTGAGCTTTAAGCCAATTTTTTCACTCTCCTCTTTCACTTTCATCAAAAGGCTCTTTAGTTCTTCTTTACTTTCTGTCATAAGGATGGTATCATCTGCGTATCTGAGGTTGTTGATATTTCTCCTGGCAGTCTTGATTCCAGCTTATGCCTCATCCAGCCCCGTTTTTCTCATGATGTACTCTGCATATAAGTTAAGCAAGCAGGGTGACAGTATACAGCCTTGACGTACTCCTTTCCCAATTTGGAGCCAGTCTGTTGTTCTGTGTCCAGTTCTAACTGTTGCTTCCTGACCTGCATACAGATTTTTCAAGTGGCAGGTCAGTTGTTCTAATATTCCTGTCTCTTGAAGAATTTTCCACAGTTTGTTGTGATCCACACAGTCAAAGGCTTTGGCATAGTCAACAAAGCAGAAGTAGATGTTTTTCTGGAACTCTCTTGCTTTTTTGATGATCCAGTGGATGTTGGCAATTAAGGTACAGACATGATATATTTGACCAATTTTATACAGGTTTTTTTTTTTTCTCTTTTCATACTGGCCAAAAACCATTGTATTAAAATTTTAAAAAAATCTTCATGGCCAAATAAATCATGTCTGGACCATATATGGCCTGTGGGCCACCCATTTATAAACTCTACTTTGGTCATTTATTTCCTAATATTTATTAGGAAAACTTCAAATATGTAGAAAACTTGAAATAATTTTACAGTGGATAGTTCTGTATACCTATTACCTAGATTCTATTTGCTTTATTGCCTATCTATTTAGTGACTTCCTGTAATCAAAGTTTAGCTGTGGAAATTTGAAGGGGCAGGGAAAAAGAAAAGAGAGGGTAAGTCCTGTAGAGGTCACTCTCATCTATTAACTCATTTGTTAAAATTCACCCTCAAGGGTAGAGAGAAATAGGAAACTGGTAATCAACATGTATTATGTTTTAGCTGTGCAAAATGAACAAGTCCTAGAGAACAGCCATACAGCCTTGTACCTAGAGATAGCAACTATATTGTACACTTAAAAATCTAAGAGGCTAGATCTCATGTTAGGCATTCTTACCACAATAAAACTAGTAATCATAATGAAAATAATAAATTTTTTTGAATTTCTTATTTTTAATAATAAATTTTTTTGAATTTCTTATTTTTAATAATAAAGTTTTAGAAATTCAGCATATTTGCCCAGTTTTCTATTTGGCCATGATTTTTTTGTTGTTGTTGTTTTCTTTTTAAAAAATTTTATATAGTTGTTGAAAGTTACTTCCCATTTCCAGTTATTGTAAAATACTGGCTATATTTTCCATGTTATATTACTGGCTATATTTCCATGTATATTATACCCAGTAGTTTCTGCTCCCACTCCTTCACCCCAACCTGCCCCTCCCAGGCCTCACCGATAACCACTAGTTTGTTCTGTCTGTGAGTCTGCTTCTTTTCTGTTATGCTCTGCCCATGGTTTAAAACGGACCTTAGGACCTGGTGAAGCCCGTCAGCCCCGGGCAAATCCAATGTGCCCCTCAAAGTGACGTCACAGGAGGGAGCCCGTGCGTCACCGCAGAGCACGCCTTCTCCCCGCGCCTGCGAAGTGAGGCCTGGACGGTCCAGGCGGAGCACCGCCTGCAGTTTAGTCAGGAAGGGCCGGCCCGGCCCCCAAGACCCCTGCCAGGGATCTGGAGCATGCAGCTGGGGGCGTCACTTGCTGAGTGCCGGTGAGCCGGCCTCTTTGGACGTGAGATGCTCATTTTGGGTATGGGGTTAGAGTCAAAAGCCTTGGCTGTGAAAACGGATCATTTTAATGAAGTCCCATGAGACTTGACGCGGAAGCTTTTCCAAGTTGAAAATAGCTTTTCCTGGGACTCCCACCGGAGTGCTGGTACCCAGGGAAGGCATTTCCGTCCTAACAGCACCCCTCACGATGGCTTGTCTTCTTTGTGGTGGTGGAGTAGCACCCAGGGACAGGGAAGGGAGAAAGCTTTTATACCTACTCCTGTTACCTGACTCTTTCCACCGCGTTTAAAGAAAATTACATCCCCATTGCGGTAGCAACGGTATCATTAAGGGATGGTAATCACCATGGTAACCAAGAATCGTCTGCTACAAGCCAAAGGAAAAAGAAAGAAAAAACCATGGAGCCAGAGCTCGCTGCACTCACAGTAGCTCAAAATGCCCAGGCTTTTAAGTAATATGGAAAAGGAATACATTTCCTAGACTGACGGCTTGATCGAATTTTAAAATCATTAAACTGTAAAATGAAAGGAGCCTTACAGAATGACCACTGGGCAGCTGGTCAGGTAAATAATCAGGCTGGTGGCGCCATGGTGGTGTCACCATGAGGGTCAGGGGATCGGCCTGCACACTGGGGCCAGGCTCTGAATGAAGGGACCGCTGCTTCTGCAGCTGCAGCTAACTGTACCAGTGGGAGGGGCCAGTCCTGTTAGGTCCCACTGAAATTTTCAAAGGTAGCTGAGAACGCAGATTTTTACGAGAAGTATCCCAGTTTTTACTACTAAGTAAAAATCATTTCAAGCAGCTCACATGAAGCACATCTGTGAACTCCAGTTTATGACATTTGATTCAATACGTGTGACCCACTCTTTCTTAAACCCTGGGGCTACTGAGGTCACACAGTGAGGGACCTTGTGTAGGTCACACAGTCAGTGAGCAAGTCAGGCCTCTGGGGTCTGGACTCTGGGGACAGTGCTCTTTCCTTTTTAAAATGTGATGATGAGACAGCCTGGCTCAAGGGGCACAGTTTCACTATAATTGGTCATAGATGCTGCTGGGAGTCAAGACATCCTATAGACAAAAAAAGGTAAAAACCGTAAAAGCAGTTCTCAGAAAGTATGAAATGTGTGAATCTATTTTTCATTCCTATCCTCCTTGTTAGATCATTCCCTGAATGGTTTGTGTTTACTGTTATTGTAAATGGAATTTTAAAAATTAAAACTTTAATAAATAGCTGTTTCCATATCAGTTCAGTTTAGTCACTCAGTCATGTCCGACTCTTTATAACCCCATGAATCACAGCACACCAGGCCTCCCTGTCCATCACCAACTCCCGGAGTTCACTCAGATTCATGTCCATCGAGTCACTGATGCCATCCAGCCATCTCATCCTCTGTCGTCCCCTTCACCTCCTGCCCCCAATCCCTCCCAGCATCAGTCTTTTCCAGTGAGTCAACTCTTCGCATGAGGTGGCCAAAGTACTGGAGTTTCAGCTTTAGCATCATTCCTTCCAAAGAAATCCCAGGGCTGATCTCCTTCAGAATGGACTGGTTGGATCTCCTTGCAGTCCAAGGGACTCTCAAGAGTCTATAGAAAGCTATTAATTTTCTCATTGCATTTGTAATACCCACTGTACTGAACTTTCTTATTTTTCTCTAATCAACTCATTGTGGTGGAATTTCTAAATAAAGAATCAAGTCTTCCACAAGTAATTGTTGTCTTACAAATTCATTTCTTTGTCTTTTCATTAATTAATAATTATATAGGATAGTATTATCTAAGAACTAAGAATAGTTTGTGGGCATCTATGGCTTAGTCCCAGATTTAGCAAGAGTTATTCTTTTATCTTGCCTTTAAGTATGATGCTGGCTTTTTATTAAAAAAAAAAAATTTAATAGAAATATATCTAATTTACAATGTTGTTTTCTTGTACAGCAAAGTGATTCAGTTATACATATATGTATATTATTTTTCATATTGTTTTCCAGATGGTTTACTACAAGATACTGAATATAGTTCCCTATACTATACAGTGGGACCTTGTTGTTTGTCTATATTATACACAATAGTTTGCATCTGCCAATCCCAAACTGCCAGTTTATCCCTCCTCCACACCCTTTCCCGTAATGCCTACACCAATTTACACTGATGCTGACTTTTTATATATATCTTAAACATATTAACAAAATTTCTATTCCTATTTTATTAAGCACAGTTTAAAAAATAATGAAATATGTCACATTTATCCTTTTTATTTTTTTTAGCACCAATGGTGATGACTAAATGATTTTACTCCTTTGAGAAACATGGGAAATTATATTACTGCATTTCCTAATATAGAGTGACCTTTGCCTTCCTGGAATGAAGTCTATTCTTTTAAAGTTCTGCGGAACTATGGTGACGGACATTTTGTCTGTGTTGTTTATATTAATATATGCTCTATAGTTCCTTCTGTTTCGATAGCTTTGAAAAGTTTTGTCACAAATATTGTTCTATATAAAATACTGTGGAGCCTTTACTTCCCTCATCTACGTGCTTGAGTGGTTTAAATACATATGGGTTTCCTGGTCTTTAAAGATCTAATTGACAAGCTGTTAAAATTTGAAGTCCCCATGGCTCTGTCCAAGTCTTGCTCCCGCTCTTGTCCAATGACCAATTCTCTTTCCCGCAGGAGCATCTCTGTCCTGCCTGTCCTCCACCCCACAGTGTGCCTCCTTGTGCAACAACAGCTGTTTCTCTTTTCCTTTAATCCATTTCTTAATCCTGGTGGCTGAAAACCCCATATTTCCTTCAGAGTGTCTCCCAGGTGGCCTAGGAGACTTTGGAGGAACTGGAATCTACAACCCAGATGGCCAAGGTGTAAATCTAGATTAGTTTCATTTAGCCTGCTTGAAAGAGGACCAGAGCTGGGGTTCCTGCTCATTTAATTACTGGTCTTCAGTATTTGTTAAAGCCCATGTATTAAGTGTGGTTGTACCAGGTCAGCAAGGAGATGTCTCTTCTCTTGCTTTGTGCAATTCTTATTCTCTTCACTTCTTCCCTTGCTTTCTTTTCTGGGCTTTTCCTCCTGCTAATGGCGGAGGTATGCATAGATTAGATTCCAAGAGCAAGAGACATTCTGGTCTGTGTTAGCTTAGATTACATCCTGGATTCTAGCTTTTCACCAATATTTTTACTGTAATAAAACCAGTTCTTTGCACAGTATTTCCTAGTCATCCCAAATGAATCATATCAGAAATGAAACTTAAATAATTTCATTTTTTCCCACCATCCTTCACATAGATAAACCATGATTGGAATTAAATACATATGGGCAGAAGAGACCTTTTGCACAAAGTATCCATTCTTCATCCTGCTACTCCCAAGCTAACATGCAAATGCAGGAGTTTTCTGACCCTGTGAATATTTGTGATGGGAAAGGATGGGGGCCAGAGGAAAAAAGCTCGAGGACTTGATCACATGCATGTTAAACAATTAGTCAGTTCAGTCGCTCAGTCGTGTCTGACTCTGCAACCCCATGGGCTGCAGCACGCCAGGCCTCCCTGTCCATCACCAACTCCCAGAGCTTATTCAAACCCATGTCCATCGAGTCGGTGATGCCATCCAACCATCCCATCCTCTGTTGTCTCCTTCTCTTCCTGCCTTCAATCTTTCCCAGCATCAGGGTCTTTTCCAATGAGTCAGTTCTTTGCATCAGGTGGCCAAAGTATTGCAGTTTCAGCTTTAGCATCAGTCCTTCCAATAAATATCCAGGACTGATTTCCCTTAGGATGGACTGATTGGATCTCCTTGTAATCCAATGGACTCTCAAGAATCTTCTCAAACACCACAGTTCAAAAGCATCAATTCTTCAGCGCTCAGCTTTCTTTATAGTCCAGCTCTCACATCCATACATGACTACTGGAACAACCATAGCTTTGACTTCTGTTGGTAAAGTAATGTCCCTGCTTTTTAATATGCTTTCTAGGTGGGTCACAGCTTTTCTTCCAAGGAGCAAGCGTCTTTTAATTTCATGGCTGCAGTCACCATCTGCAGTGATTTTGGAGCCAAAAAATAGTCTATCGTCATTGTTTCCCCATCTATTTGTCATGAAGTGATGGGACAGGATGCAGTGATCTTAGTTTATTGAATGTTGAACTTTAAGTCAACTTTTTCACTCTCCTCTTTCATTTTCATCAAGAGGCTCTTTAGTTCTCTTTCTGCCATAAGGGTGGTATCATCTGCATACCTGAGGTTACTGATATTTCTCCTGACAATCTTGATTCCAGCTTGTGCTTCATCCAGCCTAGCATTTCTCATGATGTACTCTGCGTATAAGTTAAATAGGCAGGGTAACAATATACAGCCTTGAGATACTCCTTTCCCAATTTGGAACCACTCCATTGTTCCATGTTTGGATCTAACTGTTGCTTCTTGACCTGCATACAGATTTCTCAGGAGGCAGGTCAGGTGATCTGGTATTCCCATCTCTTTCAGAATTTTCCACAGTTCATTGTGATCCACACAGTCAAAGGCTTTGGCATAGTCAATAAAGCAGAAATAGATGTTTTTCTGGAACTCTCTTGCTNCACAGTTCATTGTGATCCACACAGTCAAAGGCTTTGGCATAGTCAATAAAGCAGAAATAGATGTTTTTCTGGAACTCTCTTGCTTCTTCTGTGATCCCAATGGATGTTGGCAATTTGGTCTCTGGTTCCTCTTCCTTTTCTAAATCCAGCTTGAATACCTGAAGTTCTCAGTTCACATACAGTTGAAGCCTGGCTTGGAGACTTTTGAGCATTTCTTTGCTAGCGTGTGACATGAGTGCAAGCACTGCTACCCTCAGTGTCCCCAACCCTGCAGCAAGCCACCGCCGACTCAGGCCTCTGCTAGAGACTCCTGGACATCCACGGGCAAGACTGGGTAAGTCTCTTGTTGGGGTCACTGCTCCTATTAGAGATACCAAGGGAGTTAGAGATACCAACGGGACATTTCATGCAAAGATGGGCTCAATAAAGGACAGAAATGGTATGGACCTAACAGAAGCAGAAGATATTAAGAAGAGGTGGCAAGAATACACAGAAGAACTGTACAAAAAAGATCTTCACGACCCAGATAATCACGATGGTGTGATCACTCGCCTAGAGCCAGACATCCTGGAATGTGAAGTCAAGTGGGCCTTAGAAAGCATCACTATGAACAAAGCTAGAAAAGGTGATGGAATTCCACTTGAGCTATTTCAAATCCTGAAAGATGATGCTGTGAAAGTGCTGCACTCAATATGCCAACAAATTTAGAACACTCAGCAGTGGCTACAGGACTGGAAAAGGTCAGTTTTCATTCCAATCCCAAAGAAAGGCAATGCCAAAGAATTCTCAAACTACTGCACAATTGCGCTCATGTCACACGCTAGTAAAGTAATGCTCAAAATTCTCCAAGTCAGGCTTCGACAGTACATGAACTATGAACTTCCAGATGTTCAAGTTGGATTTAGAAAAGGCAGAAGAACCAGAGATCAAATTGCCAACATCCGCTGGATCATGGAAAAAGCAAGAGAGTTCCAGAAAAACATCTATTTCTGCTTGATTATGCCAAAGCCTTTGACTGTGTGGGTCACAATAAACTGTGGAAAATTCTGAAAGAGATGGGACCATCTGACCTGCCTCCTGAGAAATCTGTATGCAGGTCAGGAAGCAACAGTTAGAACTGGACATGGAACAACAGACTGATTCTAAATCAGGAAAGGAGTGCGTCAAGGCTGTATATTATCACCCTGCTTATTTAACTTATATGCAGAGTACATCATGCAAAACACTGGGCTGGATGAAGCACAGGCTGGAATCAAGATTGCCAGGAGAAATATCAATAACCTCAAATATGCAGATGACACCACCCTTATGGCAGAAAGTGAAGAAGAACTAAAGAGCTTCATGATGAAAGTGAAAAAGTTGGCTTAAAGCTCAACATTCAGAAAACTAAGATCATGGCATCTGGTCCCATCACTTCATGGCAAATGGGGGGG
>SJYQ01000666.1:270911-289601 GCA_006410935.1 Redunca redunca
CAAATGGGGGGGTGGGGGGGAAGAGTTGGAACAGTGACAGACTTTATTTTCTTGGGCTCCAAAATCACTGCAGATGTTGACTGCAGCCATGAAGTTAAAAGACATTTGCTCTTTGGAAGAAAATTTATGACCAACCTAGACAGCATATTAAAAAGCAGAGACATTACTTTACCAACAAAGGTCCGTCTAGTCAAAGCTATGGTTTTTCCATTAGTCATGTATGAATGTGAGAGTTGGACTATAAAGAAAGCTGAGCACTGAAGAACTGATGCTTTTGAACTGTGGTGTTGGAGAAGACTCCTGAGAGTCCCTTGAACTGCAAGGAGATCCAACCAGTCCATCCTAAAGGAGATCAGTGAATATTCTTTGGAAGGACTGATGCTGGATCTGAAGCTCCAATACTTTGGCTACCTGATGCAAAGAACCGACTCTCTGGAAAAGACCCTGATTTTTGGAAAAATTAAATGCAGGAGGAGAACGGGACGATAGAGGGTAAGATGGTTGGATGGCATCACTGACGCATGGACATGAGTTTGAATAAACTCTGGGAGTTGACGATGGACAGGGAAGCCTGGCAAGCTGCAGTCCATGCGGTGACAAAGAGTCAGATATGACTGAGTGACTGAGCTGAACTGAGATGAGTGCTAAGGTGTGGTAGTTTGAGCATTCTTTGGCATTGCCTTTCTTTGGGATTGGAATGAGAACTGGCCTTTTCCAGTCCTGTGGCCACTGCTGAGTTTTCCAAACTTGCTGGCATATTGAGTGACACACTTTCACAGCATCATCTTTCAGGATTTGAAATAGCTCAACTGGGATTCCATCACCTCCACTAGCCATGTTCATAGTGATGCTTCCTAAGGCTCACTTGACTTTGAATTCCAGGATGTCTGGCTCTAGGTGAGTAATCTCACCTTTGTGATTATCTGGGTCATGAAGATCTTTTTTGTACAGTTCTTCTGTGTATTCTTGCCACCTCTTCTTAATATCTTCTGCTTCTGTTAGGTCCATACCATTTCTGTCCTTTATTGAGCCCATCTTTGCATGCAATGTTCCCTTGGTATCTCTAATTTTCTTAAAAAGATCTCTAGTCTTTCCCTTCCTATTGTTTTCCTCTACTTCTTTGCATTGATTACTGAGGAAAGCTTTCTTATCTCTCCTTGCTATTCTTGGAAACTCTGCATTCAGATGGGTATATCTTTCTTTTTCTCCTTTGCCTTTTACTTCTCTTCTTTTCTCAGCTTTTATGGCCTCCTCCCACCACCATTTTGCCTTTTTGCATTTCTTTTCCGTGGGGATGGTCTTGATCCCTGTCTCCTCTACAATGTCATGAACTTCTGTCCATAGTTCTTTAGGCACTCTGTCTATCAAATCAAGTCCCTTGAATCTATTTGTCACTTCCACTGTATAATCATAAGGGATTTGATTTAGGTCATACCTGAATGATCTAGTGGTTTTCTCCACCTTCTTCAATTTAAGTCTGAATTTGGCAATAAGAAGTTCATGATCTGAGCCACAGTCAGCCCCTCGTCTTGTTTTTGCTGACTCTATAGAGCTTCTCCATCTTTGGCTGCAAGGAATAAATCAGTCTGATTTCGATGTTGACCATCTGGTGATATCCATGTGTAGAGTCTTCTCTTGTGTTGTTGGAAGAGGGTGTTTGCTATGACCAGTGCATTCTCTTGGCAAAACTCTGGTAGCCTTTGCCCTGCTTCATTCTGTACTCCAAGGCCAAATTTGCCTGTTACTCCAGATATTTCTTGACTTCCTACTTTTGCATTCCAATCCCCTATGATGAAAATGGCATCTTTTGGGGGTTTTAGTTCTAGAAGGTCTTGTAGGTCTTTGTAGAACCAACTGTTCAACTTCAGCTTCTTCAGCATTACTGGTTGGGGCATAGTCTTTGATTACTGTGGTATTGAATGGTTTGCCTTGGAAACATACAGAGATCATTCTGTCTTTTTTGAGATTGGATCCAAGTACTGCATTTCGGACTCTTTTGTTGACTATGTTAAACAATAGGCACATTGAAAGTCCAATGCCCCAAAGGTGAGAACCAGAGTTATCCTTCCTGCAAGGTCTTACTCTCAACAGGAAAAAGGTACATGGTTTTCTGGGGCTTGATCCTTTCCAGATCAGGCAAAACTGAGCCACACATCTCCAGGGATCTTGGTGCTCAATGCCATGCTTCTGCAGCCCATCATACTAGACGCGTTTGGGGCAGTATTACAACCAAAGAAAGAGATTTGCCAATGGCAGGAACATGGTTCTCCCAGGAATAAATGTGAACAGGTGGTTAAGCAGCAGGTTCTTAAATACTGTGCCGCTACAAGAGAGTGAAAAGAGGAGATGCAACATTTGCACTTGCAAAAATATCCTGCCCTTAATAACAACTTTACACTGTAAATGCAAATGATACGATAAACTGATTGGGGGAATGGCATGCTATTGCTGCTGTTATTTGGTAGGACAATTAAACAGTGTTAGCAGGAGCCCTGCTGGGCACTTGTCTGGTACTTAACACTTTCACAGACCCTGACAGGCAGCAATTCATTGTATGGCTTTTCATGTGCTTTCTCTGGCCTGACAGTGCTTTAGAAGCATGTAAATAACTCTTATCCACACAGATACCTTAATGCAGTAGCTAGCTTGGTTTATATCCTCAACTGACATGTTTTAAAGGTGCTATAGCCATGTAGGAGGTCAAATTATGAACTAGTTAGCAACCTAATCCTTAGCTTGAGAATCTAACCTTAAGTTGTGGAGAATAAATAATTATTTATAATTAATTATATGTATAATATAATTAATTTCTCTTCCAAGTTTTCACTTTTCTGTACCAACATACCCCATTAATGAAACCCCAGAAAACACAAACTCTTTAATCAGATTTTAGAAATGCATGTGTACCAACCTTATCAGTAATAAGAAAAGCTTCAGGAGCCAAAAACCAGTTTTATCTTTGCTCCCTTTTCCATGGAATTTAACATCCATACTATCAACAAAATATGTGAAAGAATTCTATAAATGATTTACCACACATTTTTATTGGTTCAAGGCACATCTTTCTTTTAAGGATGATACATCAAGCTCTCTTGGATTATTTTTCATAGTTATGATGGCTTCCGTGGTGGCTCCTACGGTAGAGAATCTTCCTGCAATGCAGACCTAGGTTCGATCCCTTGGTTGAGAAGATCCCCTGGAGGAGGGCATGGCAACCCACTCCAGTATCTTGCCTGGAGAATTCCATGGGCAGAGGAGCCTGGAGGGCTACAGTCCATGGGGTCTCAAAGAGTCAGACACGACTGAGCAGCTAAGCACAGCACAATGGTGTTCCTTCTCTAGGTTGTGACAAAGATTCTGTTCTGGACCAAACTTTAGTGAGGCTCCTGAACCTTCTCCTAGGCCCAGCTGTAAAATCTAGTTGTAGCCAGAACCCTGCTAGGTCAGTTAGACAAGAGCTCCTCGTTCCCCATGTCTGGTCACCCTCCACATCTAATCAGGTTCCTCATCCTCCCTTGTCTTCCAGAAGATGTCTCTTCACCCTGGCCTGTCTTCAGCAGAGATCGGTTATAGGTCAGTTTAGCCAGAATGCCCTTAACCGCTCACGTTACCCTCAGTGATTTTCCATCCAATGATGGCTATCCTGCTTCTTGGCTACAAATTTCCGCTTGTCTGTGATGTATTTAGAACTGTGTTCCAAATATAATGTTTTTACTACATTACCTTCTATCCAGTTCTGCTTTCTCTTTGACCATTAAACAACTACAGTCATATATTTATGGTCCACTTTTAGGGTTATTGCTCTAACTAAATATAAATACCTGTGGACAAGTTAGAAAAAAAGACTTTCAATTTTTTAATGCTAAAAAACAGCACAAAAACATAAATGTTTAAATCAGTGCAGCGTTAATTCAGCATCACTTTCTATACACAGAGCATGAGCTAGACATATGGATACCGTGGTGAATGAAGTGTGATTTTTACCTTTAAATATTTCATCTGGGTGGGGGAAAATGTGTAAGTGGAAAAAAGTATAGTGGTGTTTAAAACAGAGATGTGCTATAGAAAGAAAGAAAGGAGAAAAAACGAGAGGTAGAAAGTAACAAAGTATGAAAGACACAGGAGAAAACACTTCATCCACTCGGGAACGTGGGCTGAGCAGAGAAAGCTAGAGGGAGAGATATTTTAACATAACCATGAAGGTTAGGTAAGCAGTCAGCAGTTAGGTGGGACTGCTGAGGGAAGGTGGGACCATCTCAGCCACCAGGGAATCCCCAGACAGAGGGCAGGGTGCCACAGAAGTAAAGATGGAGAAGTAAGAAGGTGCATGTCACTGCCCCCCAGTACTCCTGGAACCCAAAGATATGAGCACAGTATGAAGTCAGTGCTCAGAAAGCCTTTGCTGAATGCACAAATGAATGCATGCTGGAGGGATTCCAGGGAAGAAACATAAGCCATTGACCTCAAAATTGAGACAGTCCTGAGAGGCTGGTCTAGTTAAAGTGTGTCATTGCACAGAAGGCAGTGGGTGGACTAGTGAGTTTGTCAAAGGCAAATGAGAGGTCTTAGAACTCTAACAGCATTTCTCACTGGATGAAGCTTTTCACCATGGCAGCTTTTCAGCAGAAAGACATCAAAACTGAAAGACATTAGACAGCTTTCTATCCCAAGAGGTTACAATGGTGGACTCAAGCTCCAGATTCTGTGTCCAGCGCTGGTACTCCCAACCGTCAGCTGATCCTTCCCAGCAAGTCCTGTGCCCACACTGAAGGAAAGAAGAACGTAGGAAAAAGGAAGGGGGGAGCATAGAAGGAAAAGGCAGGGCTTCCCTGATGGCTCACTGATAAAGAATCTGCCTGCAATGCAGCAGACACGGGTTCTAGCCCTGTGTCAGAAAGATCCCCTAGAAGCGGAAATGGCAACCCACTCCAGTATTCTTGCCTGGAGAACCCCGTGGACAGAGGGGCCTGGTGGGCTACAGTCCATGGGGTCGCAAGGAGTCGGACACGGCTGAGCCACTGAGCTCGCAAGCAGGAGGAAAAGCCAGGGAGAAGACAGGATGGCTGGCCCGTGGACCCCAGCTTGAGATCTGGCCAGCATTTGGTTTATTCTTCACATCTTGCTGGAAGGGAAACTCCCTTGAGCCCAGTTCCCATCAGAGCAAAGGAAGGGCTTTTCACAGCCTGCTAGACAGAAACAGGCTGCCTTCAGTGCCTCTTGGGGAGGACCAGCTTTTGTGGCACTTCAGCAGTGTTGTTGGTCCTTTTTCCTCCACTTCACCAGTTACAAGTTTCCAGCCCAGCCCTTCAAACTCTTACAGGAAATTCCTAGAGACTAATTAGTCTGGCTACAAAGTCTTTGGCAGCTCAGCTCTGAAGCCCTCCTTTGAATTCTAAAGGGGCCAGCGGGGGCATCTGGGCTTTCCCCAGCCTTGACCCAGAGAACTGGGGGGGACAAGTTTCCCAAGTGGAACAAAATTGACCTTTGATTGCTTTGCTTCAGCTTTTTCCTACACCAGGTGTCCTGAATTAAATATTCTCCCTACAGAAGAGTTGTTTTGTTTTGTGTTTTTAAAACCCAGCTGTTCTTAAACATTAGCATGCATCAGAATCACTGGGAAGATTTGCTAAAGTGCAGAATGCTGGTCCTCACCCCCAGTTTCTGATTCAGTACCTTCAAGATAGAGCCTGAATGTACATTTCCAACAAGTTCCCAGATCATGCTAATGGTTACATGTCATGGCCCACCCTTTGAGAATCATTAAATCAGGAATCAGATCTTGTATTTTTTTTCTTACAAACTAGTTGTTTTCTGCCTATCTATACTTCAGAATTGCCCTCTGTCCTTATCCTTGGAAACAAAATCATTTCCCTGAGTAATTACTGCTCAATCTACTTATCGTTGCAACAATTTTGTTCCTGGTGTCCAGAGACATTCCTAATTTTATTTCCTGCCCTTCTTATCTAGAGCAGAATCTTTATAACCTCTAGGCCCAAATGCATGTATAATAGGAACAGCAAAACAATACACCCCAGAGAACAATGACAGTGTTCTTTCCTAAGAAAAAGGAGCTTCATTTAAAAGCTTATGCCAGTTTTAGACAAAAATGGGATTCTGGGCATGTGTGGAGAGGGTAAATTTCCTACTCGCATTCTGAGAGGCTCTGTTGGGGAGGAAATGTTTTCTCTGGAGAAGGTTAGAAATTGGTGCCAAGATTAATTAAGGCATAAAGGTGAGTGAGTCTTCCTGTGTTGAACAGTCTGTTCCGTGTGGCCTTGCTTGCTCTAGTAATGCCAGACAAGGTACAGTGTGAATTTCCCTACTGGTGCCCTGAACCCTCCTGTAACAGCACAAGGCCCTAATGGAGAGAGAGGGCCACAGATTCCTGCTCATAGTTGTTTTTCACATGTTGGACTACTTCTGAAGAGGGAAGAAGGAAGCTCCATGGGCAGTATTTCTGAGCTCCTGAGAAGACCCAATTAGAAGCCAGTTTGGAGGTGGTCATTTGGGGCCCTTGGATGGATGACCTGGGGGTGGGGGTAGAGGGATGTGGTCCACTCTAGAGGTTGTATGAGGGTGAAAGTGTTAGGCACTCAGTCGTGTCCGACTCTTTGCAACCCCATGGACTGTAGCCCACCAGGCTCCTCTGTCCACAGGATTCTCCAGGCAAGAATACTGGAGTGGGTTGCCATTCCCTTCTCCAGGGGATATTCCCGACCCAAGGATCGAACCCAGGTCTTCTGCCTTGGCAGGCAGATTCTTTAACAGCTGAGCCACTGGTGCTCAGCCACTCTGGATATGACCAGATAACAAAAGCTGCAGTTATTTGCAGACAGCATAGAGCTGGGGGTGGGGCAAGAGAACGGGAACCACAGCTTCATGAAGTGTGGATTGAACACAGCAGAGAATACCTCCAAGAAAGAAAAGACAGAGGGTTGTGGAGAGCTGTCATGGGTAGACATGAATTTTGGGAAGAGTCTGTTCAACTCTCTAGGGCATGGAGTGGAGGATGAGGGAGATGTTGTCAGCTAACAGAGAAAGTGGCCTGTGGACTGGGCAAGTGAGACATGGGTCATGCTGAAGAGGCATGGTGGGTTACCACCTCAGCTCCACCATTCTGGATGCAACTTATTCCATGGGAATATTTCACCTAAACCTTGAGCATCTTTCATGATTCCATGCCATAATGGACCAGCTAACAGCCCTGCCATTTTGTGGCAAAGCATATTACTCCTCCTTTCCATATGCTTGGTGCTGAGCTAATACAAAAAATGACCAAAATAAAATCACTGAAGAGAACAAGTGAAAAGGATAACACTTTCCAGCTCTGAGGTCAGTATTTGATTAGGCAGTCTCCATCTTTTATGTGTCCTTGGTTCTCTCTGTTGCCTTACACCTAACTCTATTCTGTTTGTTTCTCACCACCTCATTGTGGAAATCCAGACATCAGCCTAGAAGCCAGACTGTGAGGGCAGGACATGTGACTGCTTTGTTCTCAACCGTATACCAATGCCTAGTGCCTGCCTGGCATAAGTCTGTGTTCAGTAGATGTTTGTTGAATGGCTAAAGAGAAGGAGGAGAGCAGGGCAAAACTGAGGGAAAGGTGAAGAAACGTGTCTAAATAGTGAGTCTGGCCTTGTTTTTGTTGTTTAGTCGTTGAGTTGTATCCAACTCTTTTTGACCCCATGGACTGCAGCATGCCAGGCTCCTCTGTTCTCCCAGGCGAGAACACTGGGATGGGTTGCCATGCCCTTCTTCACGGGAGTCTGGCCGAGAGTCTTTGTAACTGGTGCTTGCGTTTTGGATGATAGAACTTAAATTCTCATAACTGCACCTTGCTCATCTGAATAATAGGGGTAACTAGGCCTGTCTTGCAGGCCTGTTTTGGGGGATTTGCAGAATGTATGTAGAATACCTGCCTGTGCACCTGAGGCAGAGTAGGAACGCAATAACTGATAACCATTATTGTTAGTATTCGTTTGTTTATTCCACACATTCAATAACTCTGCATGATTTCCATGATAGCCCAGAACATCCCATGAAAGTCAAGCCTATCTTAACCCATGTCGAACAATTTGCAATTTGCTGTTTTTAAACTCAGCAATATATTCTCAATTGAAAAGAAGCCCAGAAGCAAAAAAAATAGCCACATATGGGTTGGACAGCAGTTTTCAACCAGTGCACAAATACTCTGCTCATGCATTTAGCATCCAAATCAATTGCACACTGGATTTTCAAGCAGACTGTAGGCCTTGTGTATCAAGAGGATTATACTTGCTGTCTACTCTCTCTAGCTGTGCTGTAGTGAGGATTATTGGTTGATATGCATTAAGTACTTTGAGCAGCTGGGAGGAAAAAGTGTCACAGGGACACAAAGTAATGTTAAACGCCAAACAAATAGCTTTAACTCAATGGCATGTTGGGGGTTTTAATCCTCCCCCACCCATCTCCACCCCCTCACTAAAAAAAGCATAAAGTGAAAGTCACTCAGTTGTGTCCGACTCTTTGGGACCCCATGGACTACTACACTCCATAGCATTCTCCAAGCCAGAATACTGGAGTGGGTAGCCTTTCCCTTCTCCAGGAGAGAAAAAAATCATAAAGAAATAATAAATCATAATTTACAGAGATCCCTTATGGTTTTTCATGCATGTGTGAATTAATATACAAAATAGAGAATAATTCTAAAATGTATGAGTTTGCTCCTGGCAACCAGAGATCAAATTGCCAACATCCACTGGATGATGGAAAAAGCAAGAGAGTTCCAGAAAAACATCTTCTTGTGCTTTATTGACTCTGCCAAAGCCTTTGACTGTGTGGATCACAATCAACTGTGGAAAATTCTGAAAGAGATGGGAATACCAGACCACCTGACCTGCCTCTTGAGAAACCTGTATGCAGATCAGGAAGCAACAGTTAGAACTGGACATGGAACAACAGACTGGTTCCAAATAGGAAAAGGAGTACGTCAAGGCTGTATATTGTCACCCTGCTTATTTAACTTCTGTGCAGAGTACATCATGAGAGACACTGGGCTGGAAGAAGCAGAAGCTGGAATCAAGATTGCCAGGAGAAATATCAATAACCTCAGATATGCAGATGACACCACCCTTATGGCAGAAAGTGAAGAGGAACTAAAAAGCCTCTTGATGAAAGTGAAAGAGGAGAGTGAAAACGTTGGCTTAAAGCTCAACATTCAGAAAACGAAGATCACGGCATCTGGTCCCATCACTGCATGGGGAGTAGATGGGGAAACAGTGGAAACAGTGTCAGACTTTATTTTGGGGGGCTCCAAAATCACTGCAGATGGTGATTGCAGCCATGAAATTAAAAGATGCTTACTCGTTGTGAAGAAAGCTGAGTGCCGAAGAATTGATGCTTTTGAACTGTGGTATTGGAGAAGACTCTTGAGAGTCCCTTGGACTGCAAGGAGACCCAACCAGTCCATTCTGAAGGAGATCAGCCCTGGGTGTTCTTTGGAAGGAATGATGCTAAAGCTGATACTCCAATACTCTGGCCACCTCATGTGAAGAGTTGACTCATTGGAAAAGACTCTGATGCTGGGAGGGATTGGGGGCAGGAGGAGAAGGGGACGACAGAGGATGAGATGGCTGGATGGCATCACCAACTCGATGGACATGAGTTTGAGTGAACTCTGGGAGTTGGTGATGGATAGGGAGGCCTGGCGTGCTGCAATTCATGGGGTCGCAAAGAGTTGGACATGACTGAGCAACTGAACTGAACTGAACTGAACCTTTAAATATCTCAAAGCTAATTAGTTGTTTGGTTTTCCTAAGTTCTAATGACAACAGTTCATACATATGTTGGATCTTCATAGCACAGTCAAGATTCATCGAATGTGACTGCATTTATGACCAAGGTAAAATGCCTTAATTAAACAAGTAATTAGGAGAGAAATGAATATAAAGTCCAATTAGTAAGTCTTTTAAGTGTTCCTCCCAGTGACAAACCAATAGCCATTCCTATGTAGTCAGTCGTTCTGATCATGAGAATTACATATGATCCTCTGAAATGCACAACAACAAAAGTAAAAGTGCTAAGGAAAAGTAATGAATACAATGTAGTAGAATAACGATTAGACGGGGAGCCAGGAAACCTGGGTTTTGGTTCAGGCTGCTGCTCATAGGCTGGGTGACATAGGATAAAGTACCTTAACCTTCCTTGGCCTCAGTTTCCTCAATTATTAGTTACGGAAGCTGGACGACATGAATTCCAAAGTCCTTTCCAGTGCTGACATTTTTCAAGCTTGTGTTGAGGAATTCCTCCCTTTCAATTCTTATTTGGGAAGCCCCTTGCTTCCTAGCACTGTGCCTGTCAAACAGCATCGCTGCCAGCCACTTACAAGGTAGATCTGTCAGTGCAAGAGAGCAGCTTCTGTCTGATCTAGTTTTGTTTACAGTGGCAGCATTTCAGCACATCCTCTGTGCTTTCAGCAGGAAGCAGCCAGGCAGCAAAACTGCTCTAGCATAAAATAAATCCAGCTGCAGGGCATCTTCAAAATGCTCCCTATGTGTTTTTCAATTTAGCCTACTGTTAAAATTTTAAAGCACAGTTTAGAGCTACAGTGTGCAGTCTTCTGTTACAAAATGAATCCAGGTTTCTCATTACTGGATTTGGGGTGGTGGGGGAGGGTGGGAGGTAAGGCGCATGTTTGGAAAGAGGAAGTATGTTAGAACGTGTAGGCTGACTGCCTTCCGTCCCTCCTATGTCAGCACTCGTCACTTGTACTTCATTCAAGGCTTCAGATCACTTCTTTTTACAAGTGGCCAGTTCAGAACAGCGGGTGAGCTGCAGACAGGGGATTGGAGCGGAGCCGGCCTGACATGCAGGTGCCGTGGGTGGCTGGGTGAGAGGACTCATTTGAGAAGCTGTGGGTCTGGGCTTCTGGAGGAGTGGAAGCAGTAGACAGACAGGACATCCTGAGCAGAAGGAACAACACGACAAGGCCCGGAGGGTAAAGGAGAGCGGTATATTTGAACAATATAACTGTGTTTAAAGAAGAAAAAAAAAACAGCAGATGAGATGGAAAGAGAGGCCGGGACCCATCCTGCAAAGTCCTCTAGGACTGCGCTGTGCTGCTTAGACACGCGCTCTAGCACCCTATAGCTGGTACTCACCTGAGGTCACACCCCACCCCAAGGGCCACCAGACCTAATGACCAGTCAGTGTTAGGTGATCAGGCATAGAGAAGGCTCCCAAGGACACTTCCTAAATTATTTCCTACATGCTCACCTGCAAGTCCAGTTCTGCTTCTCAGGGAGTCCAGTCCTCAACACTCTGCAGGAGAGTCTGATGGCACCTCTCTTGGCAATAGTGAGACACCAAACGGTGATAAAAAGGGGTTCACCCTGATCAGATGTGCAGTATTTAAGGGTTACTCTGTGGTAGCACATGGAGGCTGTGTTGAAGTGGCAAACACAGAGGAATAGTGTCCTGAGGGAAAGGACTTGGATGTAAAGTACCCCCCAAATACACACGCATGAGAACTCTCCCACCCCACAGAACACTCACAGTGCCGATGAAAAGGCTCAAACCACACGCCTCATGAAGTCAACACAAACCCCCCAGTGAGAAGCCAGGGAGGGATGCTAAGAGTCAGGTTAGGCAGCAAGCGGGTAAAAGGATTGTGCTAGTCAGGTTATGTTCAGCAGCCCTCCCCCGTCTCCTCACCTTGCATCAGCCTTTCCCCAGTGGTGTGCTTACGACAGGACGAGAGCTGACATTGGGGCAGGAGCCCCACGAGGGCCGTTGCCTGAAGCCAAAGACACACTCGCTCTTCCGAAAGGGAACAGAGCAAGTACATAGGCCAGAGCTGCAGCTTTTCAAACTTGAAGCTACAAGTTTTTTACAAGCTACAAACTTGTAGCTACAAGTTTTCTTCTGCACTTCTACATAGGGCCAGTAGGGAATCGTAATCATACGGGGTTTCACCACTGGGTGACTGATTAGGAGTGACGGATCACGCTCACCCCACTGAGAGCACTTTCTCTCTGTAGGCCACTGTCTTGTTTGTTATATCTCCTGTTTATTCTGTGTATCCTCTGCATGTCTCAGGCAGATATGACTTACTATATCTGTTTTTAACACATCTGATGAATTCCGGCTTCTATGGTGGCTCAGATGGTAAAGAAACTGCCTGCAATGCAAGAAACCTAGGTTCAGTCCCTGAGCTGGGAAGATCTCCTGGAGAAGAGAATGGCAACCCACTCCAGTATTCTTGCCTGAAGAATCCTATGGACAGGGGGGCCTAGCAGTCTACCTAAGTTTCGCATACGACTTGTTTAATCATTCCCAGAAGTGGACATGGAACAACAGACTGGTTCCAAATAGGAAAAGGAGTGCATCAAGGCTGTATATTGTCATCCTGCTTATTTAACTTATATGCAGAGTACATCATGAGAAACGCTGGGCTGGAAGAAACACAAGCTGGAATCAAGATTGCCAGGAGAAATATCAATAACCTCAGATATGCAGATGACACCACCCTTATGGCAGAAAGTGAAGAGGAACTAAAAAGCCTCTTGATGAAAGTGAAAGAGGAGAGTGAAAAAGCTGGCTTAAAGCTCAACATTCAGAAAACGAAGATCATGGCATCCAGTCCCATCACCTCATGGGGAATAGATGGGGAAAGAGTGGAAACAGTGGCAGACTTTATTTGTTGGGCTCCAAAATCACTGCAGATGGTGACTACAGCTATGAAATTAAAAGATGCTTGCTCCTTGGAAGAGAAGTTATGACCAACCTAGATAGCATATTCAAAAGCAGAGACATTACTTTGCTAACTAAGGTCTGTCTAGTCAAGGCTATGGTTTTTCCAGTGGTCATGTATGGATGTGAGAGTTGGACTGTGAAGAAAGCTTAGTGCCGAAGAATTGGTGCTTTTGAACTGTGGTGTTGGAGAAGACTCTTGAGAGTCCCTTGGACTGCAAGGAGATCCAACCAGTCCATTCTGAAGGAGATCAGCCCTGGGATAGGAATGATGCTAAAGCTGAAACTCCAGTACTTTGGCCACCTCATGTGAAGAGTTGACTCACTGGAAAAGACTCTGGTGCTGGGAGGGATTGGGGGCAGGAGGAGAAGGGGATGACCAAGGATGAGATGGCTGGATGGCATCACTGACTTGATGGACAGTCAGTCTGACTGAACTCCGGGAGTTGGTGATGGACAGGGAGGCCTGGCATGCTGCCATTCATGGCGTCACAAAGAGTCGGACACAACTGAGCGACTGAACTGAACTGATTCTTAAACATCCTATGAGTGTTGCCTATATTTCAAAAGTTCTTCATTTACTTATCATCAATACTTCATCCTTCTTTTTTTGAAAAACAATTTATTTGGCTGCACCAGGTCTTAGCTTGGGTGCATAGGATCTTCTATCTTTGTTGAGACATGAGAGAGATTTAGTTGTAGCATGTGGCGTCCAGTTCCCTGACAAGGGACCAAAGCCAGGCCCCCTGCATTGCAACCATGGAGTCTTGGCCACTGGGCCATCAGGGAAGTCCCAATACTCTATCCTTTTAACAGTTACATGCACCCAGTTTGTTTTGTCTCTTATAGCAAAACTGAACATTCTCAAATAGTACAGCAAATGCACATTATGAATAAAGACTGTTCAGGTTTGGTTTTTGTTTGTTTTTGCCAAACTGGGGGCTACAGTGTGGTTTTGATTTAGAGAAGTGGCTATGGAGAGTCAAGAGCAATTTCATCAGGTGAAGTGAGCAGAAATGATGACTGATTAGCGGTGGTAGGTGAATATGATGGACGGATGCTATCAGCTGGCTGACCCAACATCCATTCCATCCCTCTTCTCCCTCCTAGTACAGAAGCTAGAAAACCTCCATACTCATTAGCAGACTCTCTTGTTCCTGGAGATGGCCGGAAGTCACAATTATAACCCACGAAATACGTATATATGGAAGTCTGCTAAGCAAGTTTGTGAAAGGGGTTGCTTCTCTTAATATTAGAAAAGACAGGATAGCTAGAGCCATGCCGCCCATCATCTCCGTGTCTTGCACAAAGTCACTGGTGCTTGGAGCTGTGGCAGCCATTGTGTTGCCTTGCATGATGTGGGAAACCACTTGCTAAGAAGTAGCAAAGCGGAAATATAAGAAGAGCCTGGGACTTGACATCTTTGAGTTTCTTCTTCCACTCTGGGCTACCAGCCTTCAGATCTATTGTTATGGGAGAAAAAAGTGAACCCTATTATTAAACCACCATGAGCTGGGTTTTCTGCTCCTAGTAGCCAAATATATTCTAAATTCTCAGTGAAAAGGTGAGAGGAGGCAGGATAACTTAATCAAGTGGCCAGACATTGATGCAAAGACATTGTGAAATACAGCCTTTGTTTTAGATGACCATGAACTCAACTACAAATTGGAAAATCTCATAGTAATATAAGGGGACAACCAGCAGCATTTTCCTGGGGGATCCAAGTTGCTGGTGCTCAGCAAAGCAAAGTCAGGTTTCCCCTCCCCCATGGTTCTCTATGGTTACTGTTTAGTCACTCGGTTGTGTCCAGCTCTTTGTGACCCCATGGCCTGTAGCCTGCCAGACTCCCTGCCCATGGGGTTTCTTATGCAAGAATACTGGAGTGAGTGGGTTGCCGTTTTCTTCTCTAGACCATCTTCCCAACCCAGGGACTGGAACCACATCTCCTATCATGCAGGCAGATTCTGTATTGTTGATCCACCAGAGAAGCCCTTGGGGGGGGGGGGGGGGGGGGTCGCCAGCATCCCACAGCTGCAAACAATTTCAGACTGATTAAACTAGAATTTTGGAAGTGGTGAGTTCCAAGATCAACATTTTTAAAAGCATCTTGGATGATTCTAATGAGCAGCCAGTGTTGAACACCTCTGCTTTTAATGAATATACCTGTTTGGGGTTAAGAGTACAGCCGCCACTTCCTCCTTCTAATCTCTCTGTACTGATGAGCTTAGTTATTTGGGTCTCTGAGCAGAAGTGAGAATTACCAGAACGTTAGGAATTTACAAATCCCTCTTTCCTCCTGTAGATTCATTATAATACTGTGAATCTTGAGTACAAACGATGAACCCATGCTTCCTAGAGCATCAAAATGAAGTGAATGGAGTGACATATTGCCATTCTACTACATTTTTCTGTCAACTGTTGCAAGTGTCACCAAAACTCTCATTCATACTCATCCACACAGCAAAGAGAAACCATCCCACTTCTCTCCTTCTGTCTGCAGATTTTTCTATGGCCTAGAATCCCTGCTAAGACTGAAGCTTTTTTTAGTTTGTTTCCAGAGTGGAAAACATTTCCAGTCATGCTTTTATCAAAGGCCTTTGCTGGTGTCTCAGTTCGCTGTATCTTTGAAGTGGTTGTAATATTTCTGACCATAAAATTCAGGTATGCAAAAATGTGAGAACCTGTATTTCCATAACTGACTCCAATATGTCTTGAGGCCCCATTCTACTTGATGGCAGAACTGGAAACAAAGCGATTCCAGGTAAACTCAGGCCACTGAGGGTTTTTCTCCTCCCCTCCCACCTTTGCCCTGGGGACTTGGCGGGAGATTGATAGAACATCTGGACGTGGAGGGGGCTCGTCTGGCCCTTGGTTCTCATCTGTCCATGCTGGCATAGTCTGCCATGTCCTCGTTCCTTGGAGTTGCCAATTGTCAGCGTCTCTCCCTGCTGGCTTCCACAGAGGCAGCTGAGTTCCCATCTGGCCTTTGATATCGGGACAGCGCTGACATCTGCTCTTGGGCTACTCTTCCTAGCACGAAGAAGCATCTGTCAGTCTGCCAGGCCTCCTTGAGGTACTCCTGTATCCGTCTCAGACAATTATAGATACACTCTGGGCTCCCAGAGACTCAGGACTAGCCTGCCATGCTGAGATTCCTTCTTGCGGACTCGCCCACTAGGGCAAAGCATGAGACCACCTCAGACCGTCATCATTTTCCTGGGACGCACCTCGAGAAGACAAGTTAAGGCTCTCAGCCCTTGAGCTGCACTCTGTTCCCATTAGCTCACAGAGGAGCCGCGCAGGGCTGACCCTTGAAGACACACGGCAGTGTTTCCCCTTTTTCCCTCATCCCCAGCCCATGGTATTGTCATCTGTCAGAGTAAACAGGACAAATGCTGGCTCACAGTGTGGCAACAGATGTGGGGCAGAAAATATTAGTCTTTAAACACATATTAATTAATTTAAGGTTTGGTTAGTAAGTTTAATAATATGCTTTAGTTAAACATATTAAACTATTTATGTTAATTAATATTACATCACATTAATTCTTTTAAAATATTATTCTACCACACCTTGTTGTACACTGGGGAAGTCTACCTCCAGTTCACTCATCGTCAAGAAAAACTGATGCATTAAAAAACTAGACACAACAAAACAGGATTATTTTCTAATAATGGGAATATCAATGTTCACTTTTTCTCTTATATCCCCTTTTCTACACTTTTCAAATTTCTACTTTGAGCTTTTCTGCTTTATATTTCTATAGTAAACACATCTGGAAAATTATCCAACTAAACATCTGCTGAAGAGAGAAGGCATAAAGCAAAAGACTGATAAATCTGATCACATAATAATGTAAAATTTAAATAAGGCCCCAAAAAACTCTGCATAAACAAAAAGATGAAGGACAGATTAAAGAAAAATCTCTCAAAAATGGTACTGTGGAACCTATTTGCAGGGCAGGAATAGAGACGCAGGCATAAAGAACAGACTTGTGGACACAGCAGAGGAGGGAGATGGTGGGACGAGCTGAGACTAGCACTGAAACGTGTATGTCACCCTGTGCAAAGCAGAGGGCAAGCGGGAAGTTTCCGTATAACACAGGGCGCTCAGGTTGCTGCTCTGTGACAACCTGGAGGGGCGGGAAGGGGTCGGGGATGGGAGAGAGGTTCAAGAGGGAGGGCATATATGTGTATGTATGACTGATTCTGACTCCAGGAGTCGGTGATGGACAGGGATGGCTGGCGTGCTGCGGTCCGTGGGGTCGCAAAGAGTTGGACATAGCTTAGTGACTGAACTGAATGGATGGATGACTCACGTTGCTGTACTGCAGAAACCAATACAACACTGTAAAGCAGTTACCCTCCAATTAAAAACAAATTTTAAAACCTGCTCACATGTAACAGAAAAAGGATTCATGAAAAAATTAATACAGTAGTCAAGCTGTATAAAATTATATAACGTATACCATAGGGTATCAGAAAATAAAAGCAAATGGCTGAAAACATAAAAAGAACCTCACTCAATTACAGAAATGCAAGACAAAACTGAAATATCATTATTATGTGGATTTGCAAAGTGAAAAATTATATATATAAACCACAGTAAATGGTTAGGGCAGATAGACATTACATTTCTCGGAAATATAAATGAATAACTTTCTAGGGGAGAAATTTGACAAATTGATCAAAATTTTAAATGTATTTCTAGGAACCTCTTGAAAAAGTATGTATATCAACTCAATAAGGATATGAACAAGGGTATCACAAACATGATCATCTTAGAAGTGTCTGCAACAGTAAAAAAGGATAAAGAAGTGGAAGCAAAGGACCATCCAAAGGAGATTGGTTAGATAAATTCTTGTATGTTGATTTAATCGAATGCCAAACAACTATTTGAAACAAGTATAAAGTGATGTGTCATATTCTAATATAGAAAATCCTCCAAAATATATTGTTATTTAGTTACCAAGTCGTGTCCAACTCTTTTGATCCCATGAACTGTAGCCCACCAGGCTCCTCTGTCCATGGGATTTCCCAGGCAAGAATACTGGAGTGGGCTGCCATTTCCTTCTCCTCCAAGACAGATTAATATTATTAACTGAAAAACCAGTAGGACAGGGTGAATAGTGTAACAATTGTTTCCTTATTAATAAACTATATTATTTAAATATCAGTTTTTATGTATTCTCAGAAAATATCTGGGGAGAATTAACAGAACTGTTAATAATTTCTCTACAGCTTGACAACTCTAACCAAGTTCACCTTTAAAATTTAATGTTTAATGTCATCCACAATTGCCACAATTCTAATTGTGGAATTACAGATAATTCCATTTTCACGTAGAACTTCAGTTTAAAAAAATAAGCATTTGGTTCATAAAATGAGCATTCAGTTCATTAAAAAAAAAAAAAAGCAATAATATACAGGGTTTCATGAGTACATCACCCTGTTCTTTGGCTCTTAATGAGTGTGATAAACATTCCAGCCATGAGCGGCCCACCGCTGTAGAGCACTTGGAATGTCTCGTCCCAGTTGTGATGGGCTTCATGTGTGTAACACACCAGATTCTAAAGACTTACTATGAAAAAAAGAATGTAAATACTCTCTGACTAGTATTTTACATTTAGTACATGCTGAAATAATATTGTACAAAAAAGATCTTCATTACCCGGATAATCACGATGCTGTGATCACTCACCTAGAGCCAGACATCCTGGAATGTGAAGTCAAGTGGGCCTTAGAAAGCATCACTACGAACACAGCTAGTGGAGGTGATGGAATTCCAGTTGAGCTGTTTCAAATCCTGAAAGATGATGCTGTGAAAGTGCTGCACTCAATATGCCAGCAAATTTGGAAAACTCAGCAGTGGCCACAGGACTGGAAAGGTCAGTTTTCATTCCAATCCCTAAGAAAGGCAATGCCAAAGAATTGCTCAAACTACCACACAATTGCACTCATC
>SJYQ01000666.1:290337-359757 GCA_006410935.1 Redunca redunca
TGGAAAAGACTCTGATGCTGGGAGGGATTGGGGGCAGGAGGAGAAGGGGATGACCGAGGATGAGATGGCTGGATGGCATCACTGACTCGAAGGACGTGAATCTGAGTGAACTCCGGGAGCTGGTGATGGACAGGGAGGCCTGGCGTGCTGCGATTCATGGGGTCGCAAAGAGTTGGACATGACTGAGTGACTGAACTGAACTGAACTGATATAATATTAGGGTATATTGGATAAATAAAAGTAATTTCGCCTGTTTCTTTTTAAAAATGTTGTTATATTGAAATAGAGCTGATTTACAATTTTAGTTTCTGCTGTACAGCGAGTATTTCAGTTGCACATATATACGTATATATTCTTTTCCATTATGATTTATCATAGGATATTGATTATAGTTCCCTGTGCTATCCAGGAGGGCCTCATTGTTTATTCATTCTACATATAATAGTTTGCGTCGGCTGCCCCCAGACTCCCAGTCCATCCCTCGCCTGCCTCCCCTCCGCTGTGGCGACCGCAGGCTGTTCACTAGGTCTGTGAGTCTGTTTCTGTTCCGTTGGTAAGCTTATTTATCTTATATTTTACATTTCCACCTGTTTTTTTTTCTTTTTACTTTCAAAAATGTAGTTGTTGAAAAATCACAAATTTTTTAAAATTTGAAATTTATGAATGTCATTAGCATTATATTTGTAATATTTCTACTGATATCACTACTATGAAATCTCTCACCGTATGCTCAAGGTGTTATTTACAGTTTCAATGTATATTCGCATTCCCAAGGCCATCCATGTACCCTAAGTTAGACACCCCACTTCAAGTCAGACCCTGACTTGATTCAGCGTCACTGTTATCAACATCCCTTTGGAGCTTGTTTTAGCTGATAATGGATATTTTGGTGGCTTTTATCACAGGATCTTTATAGAGGACCTTTATAAGCAAGGTAGAGTTATGCATCTGCTAATTATTTTGTTACTCTAGTAACCAATATTTATCAAGCCTTTCTGTATGCCATGGACAGTTTCCAGTTCTTTACATCTCTTACCTTCCTTAATCCTCACAACAACTTGCTGATATAAGTGCCATGGTTTTCCCCACTGAGAGCTGAGACACGGAGTTACTGCTCACGTGACTGAGCCCATAAAAGGCAGCTCTGACCCCAAAGCTCAAGTTCTAAATCTCTGTACTATCTTTTATGGATGAACTCTGTGAACAAAGACCCATCCAGGTTTTTCTTTGGTGCTGGCTGGAAATGGCACCCCACTCCAGTACTCTTGCCTGGAAAATCCCACGGATGGAGGAGCCTGGTAGGTTACAGTCCATGGGGTTGCAGAGAGTCGGACACGACCAAGCGACTCCACTGTCACTGAGGAAACCTAGAGCATAAGAAGTATGGAGATGTGGCAGTCAGGCTCGCCTCTTTCCTGCTGTGCTGTGTATCTTTACACTCTCTTTTTCAATGACTATATTCAGTTACATGGGAGTATTATAATTCTTATCACTAGTCCCAGTTTATAGACACTGAAGTTATGTCCAGTCTTTTGCTACTATGAACAACTGGAAGTATCATTCATTGCTGGGTCACCCTGTAGGTGATACCTATTTTGATTGCAGTGCCAAATGCCCTCCACAGAGTTGCACCAGCTTATACTTCCCCTAGGAATACCTGAAGATGTGTATTTCCTCATGCTGTTGCCATTACAATACATATCAAGCTTTTGAATCATTGTCAGTCTGATAAGCCAAAAATTGTTCTTAGTATATGTTTATTTTATTGTAAATAATATTAACTATCTTTTCTAGTTTTACGATCCATTTTTCTAACATTTCCTGTAATCAATCTGTTACATACTTTGTCCATTTTGCCATTGGATTTTTTAATTTATTGATGAGATCTTTATGTATTAGGAAAACTGCTCTTCAGGGAAAACATGAAAGAAGTGAGGGAAGCAGGATGGGGAAGGGGAAAGAATGGAGCAAAGGAGGCCTTATGTTGCTCATCCACCTCCTTGCAGAGCTGTCCCCTACTACGACAGACTGTCCTGGTGTTGCAGGAATGGGGACCCGTTTCAGGGCCTGAGAGTGGGCTCTTATCTAACTTTCCCACATGCTGACAAAGCCAGCGCCTGGGGCACCTAGGCCCAGAGCAGCAAGGTGTGGGAGCCCAGGAGCACTGCTCTGCCGCCTGGTTCACAGCCTCAGGCTTTAGGCGATGAAGTCGGTTTCAGGTTGTCTGGCCGTTCATCTTGCTTGGCCGGTAATTGGTCTGATTCAGGGTCCTTCCTAGTGGCACGTGCATCTCTCAGCCAAGATGGATTCCAGCATGAGAGTTTCTGGGAGGTGGGCAGAACATGTCATCTCCTCCCTCCTCCATTTGGTCCCTCCCAAATTCTTCCAGGTTAATTTTACAAGACGTATTATGGGCTGGCAACTCCTCCCTGCTTTTGGCCCATCCAGACTTCTCCCGGTTCATTTTCAAAAGCAGCACCACCTTCTTTATCGGGACCTCCTGTTATGAGACAACTCATGCAAGCGGTTTTCATTGTGCCTGGCCAAGACAGGCAGTTTCGATCCATGGTTCCCTAAATGGTATCAGTGAGTGGTTGATTTTGAGGATACCTTCTAGGATAAGGTGGATCACTTCATCTGAAGGCAATTTTCCAGACACTGTGGGTCATCAGCACTCAGCGCTCTGACCTGGTCACAGGAATTGTGTGACCCAACAAAGTAACACCTGCCACATAAGGTGAAAACAAGTGTCTCAATTTGGACATAGTAAGTTGGACATATTTGAGGTATTAAGGGTCAAGTAGGCCATTGGAATGGAGGAGGAAATGGCAAACCGCTCCAGTATTCTTGCCTGGGAAATCCCATGGACCAGAGGGGCTACAGTCTATGGGGTCACAAGGAGTCAGACACAACTGAGCTGCAAGCATGGCATGGCAAGCAGTTAGAAAGTCTATAACTCAGAAAAGAAGTCTTTACTGAATGTACAAATTTAGTAATGGTCAACATACAGACAGTATTTGTTAAATTATATGGATATCTCTTTACTGATACAGAAAAGCTCTAGCATAAAGGAAAGGGGAAAAAAATCAAGAAACAGGATAATGTTTGATTCTGCCTTTTGTGTAAGAAAAGGGACAAATAAAAATACACACATGCTTATATGTATACATTTGCACAAACAAAAGGAAACACTGAAAGAACACACAAGGAAGAAAGCAAAAGGTTTACCTGAAGGCTAAATGGGTAAGAGGAGACGGGGACAGAAAGCAGACTTGAAACTTAATTTAATATAATTTCCATTGTTATGTTATTGCCCAAAATAAATGCATTTTTTTAATTTTTAAAGGAAAGAAAACCATGTGGATAGTTGAGATCTTCTGTGAAGAAAGGAAAAGATAAAAGGCCCTAGATCCAAAACTTAAAGAAAATCAACATTTAGAATTTCAACTGTGGAGGAAGGACCAAAAATGCAAGAAGCAGGTAAGAGGTTGAGGAGAAAACTAGGAAAAAGCAGTGTTAGGGTTCCGTCCATGGAAGCAGTGGTATGTGAGCCATTGTTAAGCCACTGAGGGCTTGATATTGGCCATGGCAGGAGTATTTATTCACACTGTGAAAAGAGGGAAATGCTCCAAATCAGGGTTTTTCCCCTCACTGGAGCCAGTTTACCAGGATACGACCACTGCATGGAAGGCAGGAAACTTCTGAGAATGGGAGAGAGTTTTTGGCTAACCAGAGGCCAAATGAGGCAAAGACAGAAGAGTGTCTAGCATTTGCAGGCCTATCAACAAGCAGTCACTGATTCACAAGAGCAGGGTCAGTGGAGAGGTGGGACTGCAAGCCTGCCCCGGAGGGAAGACTGAGGGAGAGGTAAAAAAGTAAAGACGCTAAGTACAGGCAACTCTTCTATCAGGTTCGCTGGAAGTTCAGTTCAGGTCAGTCGCTCAGTCGTGTCCGATTCTTTGCGACACCATGGACTGCACATGCCAGGCCTCCCCGTCCATCACCGACTCCCGTAGTTTATTCAAACTCATGTCCATGAGTTGGTGATGCCATCCAAACATCTCATCCTCTGTTGTCCCCTTCTCCTGCCATCAATCTTTCCCAGCATCAGGGTCTTTTCAAATAAGTCAGCTCTTCACATCAGGTGGCCAAAGTATTGGAGTTTCAGCTTGAACATCAGTCCTTCCAGTGAACAGGACTGATTTCCTTTAGGATGGACTTGTTGGATCTCCTTGCAGTCCAAGGGACTCTCAAGAGTCTTCTCCAACACCACAGTTCAAAAGCATCAATTCTTCGGTGCTTAGCTTTCTATATAGTATATCTCTCACATCCATACATGACAACTGGAAAAACCATAGCCTTGACTAGACAGACTTTGTTGGCAAAGTAATGTCTCTGCTTTTTAATATGCTGTCTAGATTGATCATAACTTTCCTTCTAAGGAGTAAGCGTCTTTTAATTTCATGGCTGCAATCACCATCTGCAGTGACAGTCAGTTCAGTCACTCAGTCGTGTCCGACTCTTGTGACCCCATGAATCGCAGCACGCCAGGCCTCCCTGTCCATCACCAACTCCCGGAGTTCACTCAGACTCACGTCCATTGAGTCAGTGATGCCATCCAGCCATCTCACCCTCTGTCGTCCCCTTCTCCTCCTGCCCCAATCCCTCCCAGCATCAGAGTCTTTTCCAATGAGTCAACTCTTCGCATGAGGTGGCCAAAGTACTGGAGTTTCAGCTTCAGCATCATTCCTTCCAAAGAAATCCCAGGGCTGATCTCCTTCAGAATGAACTGGTTGGATCTCCTTGTAGTCCAAGGGACCCTCAAGAGTCTTCTCCAACACCACAGTTCAAACGCATCAATTCTTCCGCGCTCAGCCGTCTTCACAGTCCAACTCTCACATCCATACATGACCACAGGAAAAACCATAGCCTTGACTAGACAGACCTTAGTCGGCAAAGTAATGTCTCTGCTTTTGAATATACTATCTAGGTTGGTCATAACTTTTCTTCCAAGAAGTAAGTGTCTTTTAATTTCATGGCTGCAGTGACTTTGGAGCCCCCCAAAATAAAGTCTGTCACTGTTTCCATTGTTTCCCCATCTATTTGCCATGAAGTGATGGGACCAGATGCCATGATCTTAATTTTCTGAATGTTGAGTTTTAAGCCAACCTTTTCACTCTCCTCTTTCACTTTCATCAAGAGGCTTTTTAGTTCTTCTTCACTTTCTGCCATAAAGGTGGTGTCATCTGCATATCTGAGGTGACTGATATTTCTCCCGGCAATCTTGATTCCAGCCTGTGCTTCATCCAGCCCAGCGTTTCTCATGATGTACTCTGCATAGAAGTTAAATAAGCAGGGTGACAATATGCAGCTTTGACGTACTCCTTTTCCTATTTGGAACCAGTCTGTTGTTTCATGTCCAGTTCTAACTGTTGCTTCCTGACCTGGATACAGATTTCTCATGAGACAGGTCAGGTGGTCTGATATTCCCATCTCTCTCAGAATTTTCCAGTTTGCTGTGATCCACCCAGTTAAAGGCTTTTGCATAGTCAATAAAGCAGAAATAGATGTTTTTCTGGAATTCTCTTGCTTTTTTGATGATCCAGCAGATGTTGGCAATTTGATCTCTGGTTCCACTCCCTTTTATAAAACCAGCTTGAACATCTGGAAGTTCATGATTCATATATTGCTGAAGCCTGGCTTGGAGAATTTTGAGTATTACTTTACTAGCATGTGAGATGAGTGCAATTGTGTGGTAGTTGGGCATTCTTCAGCATTGCCTTTCTTAGGATTGAAATGAAAACTGACCTTCTCCAGTCCTGTGGCCACTGCTAAATTTTCCAAATTTGTTGGCATATTGAGTGCAGCACTTTCATAGCATCATTTTTCAAGATTTGAAATAGTTCAACTGGAATTCCATCACTTCCACTAGCTTTGTTCGTGGTGATGCTTCCTAAGGCCCACTTGACTTCACATTCCAGGATGTCTGCCTCTAGGTGAGTGCTCACACCATCATGATTTTCTGGGTTGTGAAGATCTTTTTTGTACAGTTCTTCTGTGTATTCTTGCCACCTATTCTTAATATCTCCTGCTTCTGTTAGGTCCATACCATTTCTGTCCTTTATTGAGCCCATCTTAGCATGAAATGTTCCTTGGTAACTCTGATTTTCTTGAAGAAATCTCTAGTCTTTCCCATTCTATTGTTTTCCTCTATTTCTTTGCACTGATCATTGAGGAAGACTGTCTTATCTCTCTTTGTTGTTCTTTGGAACTCTGCATTCAGATGGGTATATCTCTCCTTTTCTCCTTTGCTTTTCACTTCTTTTCACAGCTATTTGTAAGGCCTCCTCAGACAGCCATTTTGCTTTTTTGCATTTCTTTTCCATGGAGATGGTCTTGCTCCCTGTCTCCTGTACAATGTCACAAACCTCCATCCATAGTTAATCAGGCACTCTGTCTATCAGATCTAGGCCCTTGAATTTATTTCTCACTTGCACTGTATAATCATAAGGGATTTGACTTAGGTCATACCTGAATGGTCTAGTGGTTTTTCCCTACTTTCTTCAATTTCAGTCTAAATTTGGTGATAAGGAGTTCATGATCTGAGCCACAGTCAGCCCCTCGTCTTGTTTTTGCTGACTCTATAGAGCTTCTCCATCTTTGGATGCAAAGAATATACAATTTGATTTCGGTGTTGACCATCTGGTGATGTCCATGTGTAGAGTCTTCTCTTGTGTTGTTGGAAGAGGGTGTTTGCTATGACCAGTGCACTCTATTGGAAAAATTCTATCAGCATTTGCCCTGCTTCATTCTGTACTCCAAGGCCTAATTTGCCTGTTACTCTAGGTGTTTCTTGACTTCCTACTTTTGCATTCCAGTCCCCTATGATGAAAAGGGCATCTTTTTGGGGTGTTAGTTAGAAGGTCTTGTAGGTCTTCATAGAACCGTTCAACTTCAGCTTCTTCAGCGTTACTGGTTGGGGCATAGACTTGGATTAACGTGATATTGAATGGTTTGCCTTGGAAATGGACAGAGATCATTCTGTCATTTTTGAGATTGCAGTACTGCACTTCAGACTGTTTTGTTGACTATGATGGCTACTGCCAGGAACCAGCATGGGAGATCCCACCCATGACAAAGTCATGCGGAGAGAACTGACGGGCAAGGTGGGTCAGGTCTCAAGGGGTCCTCTGCCTGAGCATCTACCCCAAAACCAAAATCTGTCTGTTTACTGTCTGCTATAGTATACTCTTCTGACATTACAGGGGGCTATCCCCAACCACCTTTCTCTGGAAAAAGTTAACTTAGAGCTGCAACTGGTCTCCTGCATATGAAAGGAGTGTCTCAGCTCAAATCCCTCTGATGGCTCTCTACGTTGGCTGACAGTTGGAGACTTTTACAACTTGTGATTGTTTACAGCCTCCCAACCGCGAGAGCACAAAGCTTACAACATCTTAAAGATATAGAGCCTTTTAGAGCTAAGAATTAGTTTGGTGAAGGGTTACATTGTTGAGTTAGTGTTTACCGCCAGGCCCCCGTATCCTTTATCTTTTAGGCACCTGGGAGGATATTAATCAATGTAAACGGGATGCAGAAATAGGAATATAGTAGTTTTGATGTTAGCAATACTAGACTTTTGAGTTAATGAATTTTCTCTTTGTTATAAGTCACTGTACTCCTCTTTCGTTGTTATAAATTGCTGTGTCCTTGCTATGTAAGAATGTAACTTTATTTAGTGCTTTCTGAGAGTGGCACCAGACTTTGGGAAGAACAACACTATTAAGGCAAATAAGTCTTCTGTGTGACAGACCCTTATCAGAAAAGGGCCGTAAAATGCTAATAGGCCTTTTGGCCAGAAGATGATGTAAATCACCTAAGACTTGTGTATACAGCTAGGTATGCAGAGAGAAAGCCTGGTCTTGATAAGAGTCAGGGCTGTTGACACTGCATAATTTTGTATTATCCATTGATCTCTATGTACAACCAAAAGTGTAAAAAGCTTTCCCGAACAATATAGGATGGACCAGTTTCTCAGAGCAGCTTCTCGAACTGGTTTCTTGGAAATCTGGCTCCCCCTGTGTCGAATCTCTCTCTCTCTCTCTCTTTCTCCCTCTCCCTCCTTCTCCTTTTCAGGCTGAATTCCCATCTAGGGCGTGGAGGCTTACCACGTCTACTTACTTGCCCTGGCTTCTAAGACCCAAGTGAGAGGGAGCCCAAGGCGGGGCACCCTCCACTATTCAAGCGGGTGCCAGTGGCCTAACGTAGATGGTGCAAACCTCTTGTCTCGAGGTTTTATTAGTTTTCCACGTAAACCAAGTTATTCAGCCTCTTTTCTCCAGTAATTTTCCTACTACACTATTTTTTCCTAATCTCTCTTTATATTTCTAAATAAATAAGTTTTTCCTCACCTACTCCTTCTCCCCTTTAAATTACCCTGGATCCACTGGGGCTGGACCCTGGCAGGCTACTCCATTTCTTCTAAGGGATTCCTGTGCACAGTAGTAGATATAATGAGTGGCAAGCAGTGTGACACTGGCGTGGCCAAAGATAAACCCCACATCCAAGGTCAGAGAAACCCCAACAAGACGGTAGGAGGGGTGAATTTGCATTTAGAATCAAATCCCATTCCCACCAGAGATGCTATGAGGGCTCAAATGTTGTGTGCACCAGGACCCAGGAACCCTTCCGAGACTGAGACAGAACTGTGTTTGAGCATCTCCTGTGGAGTTACCGGTCAGCAGTGGACTGCTGCAGGGACTCTGGGTGCAGCAGACTTCAATACCACATAAGCCCTCTTGGAGGAAGTCACCATTAACCCCACCATAGAGCTGCCAGAACTTAGATACGACTGGGAAATAGACTCTTAGAGGGCACAAACAGAACCTTGTGCACCAGGACCCAGGAGAAAGTAGCAGTGACCCCACAAGAGACTGACCCAGGCTTGCCCGTGAGTGTCCAGGAGTCTCCAGTGGAGGCAGGGGTGAGTGTTGGCCTGCTGCAGGGCTGGGGGCACTGCGTGTAGCGGTGCCTGCATGGGACCTTTTGAAGAAGGTCACCATTATCTTCATTACCTCCACCTTAGTTTGCTGCTAAGTTGCTTCAGTCGCGTCCGACTCTGTGTGACCCCGAAGACTGAAGCCCACCAGGCTCCCCCGACGCTGGGATTCTCCAGGCAAGAACACTGGAGTGGGTTGCCATTTCCTTCTCCAATGCATGAAAGTGAAAAGTGAAAGGGAAGTCGCTCAGTCATGTCCCACTCTTCACAACCCCATGGACTGCAGCCTTCCAGGCTCCTCCAACCATGGTATTTGCCAGGCAAGAGTACTGGAGTGGGGTGCCATTGCCTTCTCCAACCATAGTTTGGTTCCAGGTAAACAACAGGGAGGGAACACAGACCCACCAATCAACAGAAAATTGGATTAAAGATTTACTGGTCCTGGCCCCGCCCCTCAGAACAAGACCCAGTTTCCCCCTCAGTCAGTTTCTCCCATCAGGAAGCTTCTATAAGCTTCTTATCCTTCTCCATCAGAGAGCAGATAGACTGAAAACCACAATCACAGCAAACTAACCAGTCTGATCACATGAAGCACAGCCTTGTCTAACTCAATGAAATTATCAGCCATGCCATGTAGGGCCACCCAAGATGGACAGGTTGTGGTGTCGAGTTCCGACAAAACATGGCCCACTGGAGAAGGGAATGGCAAACCACTTTAGTATGCTTGCCTTGAGAATCCCATGATCAGTATGAAAAGGCAGAAAGATAGGACACTGAAAGATGAACTCCCCAGGTCGGTAGGTGCCCAATATGCTACTGGGGATCAGTGGAGAAATAACTCCAGAAAGAATGAAGAAAGTGAAAAGTGAAAGTGAAGTCGCTCAGTCGTGTCCGACTCTTTGCAACCCCATGGACTGTGTAGCCCACCAGGCTCCTCTGTCCATGGGATTTTCCAGGCAAGAGTACTGGAGTGGCTTGCCATTTCATTCTCCAGAGGATCTTCTCAATCCAGGGATCAAACCCGGGTCTCCCGTGTTATAGGCAGATGCTTTACCGTCTGAGCCTCCAGAAAAGCCCAAGAATGAAGAGGAGAATGAAGAGACGAAGCCAAAGCAACAACACCACCCAGTTGTGAATGTGGCTGGTGATAGAAGCAAGGTCCGATGCTGTGAAGAGCAATATTGCACAGAAACCTGGAATGTTAGGTCCATGAATCAAGGCGGATTGGAAGTGGTCAAACAGGAGATGGCAAGAGTGAACATCGCCGTTTCACTGGAAGGGCAGGCATGAAATCAACCAGTGGGTGTCTGGAATCAAGGAAGGGGAATGTGTGTGTTTTAAGATGAGTAATCTTTTTTGGTTGTTGTTGCTTAAAAAAAGTTCACTTCTGCATTTGACTGTGTCAGGTCTTAGTTGAGGCACGGGGAGCTTCCCCTGCCGTGCCTGGACTCTGCAGGCGTGGCACACGGCTCCAGCATAGGCTCCGGAGCACAGGGCTCAGTAGTTACTCTCTGTGGGCTTAGTTGCTTCATGGCCTTTGGGATCTTTTCCCCACCCAGGGATTGAACCCATGTCCCCTGCATTGCAAGGAGGATTCTTAAGCACTGGACCATCAGGGAAGTCCCAGAAAGTTCGTAACCCTGTACTCTGATCTGATTACTCCAGGGGAGAGAATGTTGAAGAGAGAGGGAAAAGACTAGCCCATCATCCTTGAGACAGAAATCCCAGCACACACAGAGGGACCCTCGTTTGACAGGAAGGACATTGCTTCCATTAGAGAAGAGGTTTCCCAGCAGCGTCTGAGATGGGGTGGTGCCCAGACACACAGGCCCTGCCAACTCGCTGCCTGAGAGAGTTCATTACCAGCAACCTGACATTCTCAAGACAGAGTGTGCACGTGTCTCTCTCTGGAACATGTAAGCAATCAGTAAATACATTTCTTCCTGCCCTCAGTGTCTCAAAGGAAGCTCAAGTACATTCCTAAAAACTAAGAATTCCAGCCATGGAAAGAAGAAAACTTGCTAGAGTGTAAATGGGCTTCCCTGGTGGCTCAGTCATCAACAGGAGACACAGGTTCAATCCCTGGGTCAGGAAGATCCCCAGGAGAAGGGAATGGCTACTCGCTTCAGTATTCTTCCCTGGAAAATCCCATGGACAGAGGAGCCTGGCAGGCTACAGTCTATGGGGTTGCAAGGAGTCAGACACAACTGAGCGACTAACACTCACACTTTCAGAGTGTAAATATCCTAGGCAAGTGAGTTCCCCCAAAAAAGGGTAGAGGTAATTACATGTCAAGATTTCACTGTCTGCCACTTCTAGATTACACTTGACTTCAAAAAAGTGCTAGTGTTTGATTAAGGTTTTCTTGCTTTTAGTAGCTCAGCTAAAAGCACAGCTTCTAGTGAACAGGTGGTACGTTAATTGAAATATAAAAGAAAGAGACTAAAGATGCTTGGGATGAGAAGAAGGGCCTTTAGAAGATGAAACTGATGATTACCTTAATTGTTTCAAAAAGGCAAGGACTGATCATTTAGAGGAAGATGCTCCAGCCATCGTAGCAGTTTCCCACTGTCTTCTAACTATTTTGCAGCTATAGAGACAAAGGCCTTTGATGAATCACACTTGAATGGGGTTCTCGCTATGCTCACTGGGTGTTCATAGTTATGTAGTGAAAATAACAAGGTGTTTGGATAAAATACCTAGTACCCTACCTGGGATGAATAAATGCCAACTTTTTTATTACTTTTATTATTTAGCCACTTATTTCTGAAAATTCTGTTGTTACTGTTATTACCTAAATGTGTGAGCATGACATGTGACTTGCATCCTTTTCCAACCCATTATCAGAGATGAATTTTCCAATGGTTAATAACTGTAACTGTTGCATGAATGATGAGTTCCTATTTCAACTCAGCTGGATTTTAGTATATTTCCATTCAAATTCAAATGAAGACATCTGTCTGTGTACATTGTATCCAGATCTATGTCTGTTGTAACTGCATATGACCAGTTGGCAACTTCTTATATTTCAAGTGGCATTTTAAGTGCATCTGAAGAGTTTTGAATACCTTGTTCTCAATAGCAATATATAATTAAGGAAGATATCTCTCACTCTGTTTGGAAAGATATCTTAGGACAGGCTCCTTGGGAGCAAGATTGGGATTCTTGGGTAAGCAATTTGTTGACAGAGTGAGAGAGCAATCTTGGGAAAAATCTGTAAGGGAGTGAGGGAAGCAGAACTGGGGAGGGGAGATTGTTAGGGAAAGGTGTGGTTTCGGGAGAAGTCTAGCCTTAGTCTTATCTCGTAGGGAACTCTGGAACATGACTTGTACCTCAGTTTGTTCTGCCTAAGGCACGGGGTTGGTCTTGTATACCACTCTCTGAGTCAGTCACAGGACACAGGCCATTCTCCCCAGGTGGGTGGTGGCTATAACCTTCGGCTTCTGTGGACAAGGGAGTGCCCACTAGCTAAGGGAAAGTACCCAAAGACAGAGGCAGCTGTGAGCTGCTTTGAACAGCCAACACCCGCAGCAAATGGAGTGGGTTGGGAGCTTCAGCCCAGAAAAAGAGGATCTGGGTGGGAGACCAATAGCACCTGCCTCAGAGGGCAAATGGCAGCAGTGACTCCAGTCCAGGAGCAGATCCAGCAGGGAATGCAAGTTCCCTTAAGCCATGCCATTTTGATCTCTGTTGGCAGTTCTTGAATGCTCAGTCATGGGACTTCTCGGTAACGAAAAGAGAACAGCCAAGTAATACCAATTGATCCAAGAGCTACAGTCACAGAGATGTTCAGCCCACAAGCTCACTGTTTCTGTGGCACTGTGTAATGGTTGTGAAACATTTTTTTAAGGGAGATCTAGGTAGAAAACAACACATCAAATGCACAATTCTTATTCTATTAACAGAAATATACCATGCACTTCATAAAGTTTGATGCCATTAGGAGCTGTCCATTTAAGACAATAAAGATGACATCATGATATGAGCTTAGCTGCCTGTTTTAGAAGTAACGTCTTGGAGGGCAAAACCCTGTTAGCATGAGTAATATGAGGAAAAGTACAGGACTGTTTGCGAGGCACATGCTGTTGTATTGTTAGGAGAAAAATAAGTACAGTGTGGGCTCTGTGTTGTCAGTGACCAAAGGTCACTTGAGTCACCATTCCCGAAGGTTAGCGGATGAACTTCCGATGAGCAAATAACACAAATCAATGCTTGCTTCTCTGGCACGTTAATCACAGAGTGAGATTCCGTGCAGATTTCCACCTTCTCATGCTATCTGCTACTGAAAATGCTTTCTCAAGCCGTGGATCTCATGACCTGAAAGGTCCATTAGGAAACTTCTTGTTCATAATTCACGCTCCTGGCTGGGTAGGACTTGGACATTGAGTGCAGAACCTGAAGTTAGCAGCTTGGCCACTGTGTAGTTGCTGAGTGGGGGGACCTCCAGGCAGGCAGTACGCTGAAGAAGAAACCCGGGCTGAGAGCGCCAGGGTGCATTCAGGGTTGAACAGAGAGAATGTTTTATCTTGCTTCTAAAAAAGTACTCTCCATGAGACAGGAATCAAGGGTTCCAAAGAGAACAAATGGGGAGAAAGATGATTGGCTGCCTAAAGAAATGATAGCAGTCAAACCATGAAAGTGTTTGGAAGACAAGGACGGTGTCACTTATTTTTCTTAAAACTGCCCATCTCTCCATATGAAGGGATCATGCCTGACTAAGCTGGGTCTTCGGCATATTTGATTTTTCCACTGTCTTCCAAAGTGCTTGATGTTTTTAGGAAGACCTTGCTGTAAGTACATGTTGACTTACTATTGGGTTATTATTAATGTTCTGCAGGCCGGTTAGTTTTAACTTATTCAGATTGGAACAGGGGATAGTAATTGGGTACCTGTGTGAAAAGATAGCTTTCTGAGAAATAGCATGTTTATAAATCACCTCAAGAAGCCTTTAAGTTTCTGAGTTCTCACCCCTTTAATGAAATGATTCAGTGAGAAATTTTGTTTCCTGGTTTCTTTACAGTTCCAAATTTCCCAGAACAGGTTTTTTTTTTTTTTTTGTAGGCCAATGTAGCAACTCGGTGGGTGCCAACCTACTGCTCTTTCCACGTTGACAAAAATAGCATGATGATAAATGCTGTAACCCAGTAGTAAGCATGAGCATCTCCTGGAGATCTTGGTAAAATCAGATTTATAAGAACAAGATGATGAGTTATTAGGTCTAGGGTGGGGCTCAAAAATCTCATTCATAAGAAGCACTTGTCTAGTTCTTTAGTAGTTGTTCTCATTTTATTTCTTTATTTGTAAACTTTTTATTGTATGGGCTGTAGCTGATTAACAGTGCTGTGATAGTTTCAGGTGAACAGGGAAGGGACTCAGCCATGCCTGTACATGTATCCACTCTCCTCCAACCTCCCCTCCCATCCAGGCTGGCTCATCACACCGAGCAGAGTTCCCTGCGCTGTACAGTGGTTCCTTGTTGGCTGTCCATTTTAAACATAGCTGTGGAGCACTCGTTTGGCTGAGGCAGATGTGTTTCCGTAGGCTGTTGCCACAATGATACTGCATCACGAACCACTGAAATCTCAGTGGCAGACAACAATCAACATCTGCTCCTACTCGTGTATCCGCAGGGAAGCTGGAGCACAGATTAGCTAGGCTCCAGGCTGTGGGCTGTGTCCAGACCTGCTGCACGCATCTCTCATCCTCGGACCAGCCTCTACCCGAGGCAGGCTCCTGCGGCCAAAAGCAGGAGATGAGGTGGCGCGCCAAGCCTCTGCTGCGTCTCATCCCCTGATATCCCACTGGCCAAAAGAAGTGACTGAACCAGAGGCCAGGGGAGGGGAAGCATACTGTTTTCGTGGAGTCCTGGTGGAAGAAGTAAATATTTGCTGAATGATAATTGATCACAAGTTCATACACAAATTCTATACATTAAAAAGTGCTAGAGTCTCTGGGACCATCCAGGAAAGGGGAAAGCAAGCTCACTATTTGCTTGTAGGTGATTCAGCAAACATTTATCAACAACAACCAAATGCCAGCCGGATGGTTATTAGTTTTTGTTTAATATTAATGATTAATTAATTTTTTTAAAATTTTGATAATAATTAATTGTTGTTTATCTGAAAGGAGTCCAGCCCAGAGAAAGATAAGTACATAGATAACTACAGGCAATGCTTCTCTAATGGCTCAAGCAGTAAAGAAACTGCCTGCAAATCCAGGAGACACAGGAGACGCAGGTTCGATCCCTGGGTTGGGAGGATTCCCCAGGAGGAGGAAATGGCAACCCACTCCAGTATTCTTGCCTGAGAAACCCCACAGACAGAGGAGCCTGGTGGACTGCAGTCTATGGGGTCTTAAAGAGTTGGACATGATTGAGCATGCAAGCAGGTGTGGGGGTGCCAGTTACCAAATAAGAGAAGTAATAAGATTTATTTATAAAAATCTAAAACCAACCTGAGAAGCAAAATGTGATGCTCTCTGTGAGCTAGCAATTGTAAAGTATCCTTAAAATATGGGAAACACATAGAATTGAACTGTAAGATGAAACCAGGTCCCAGGGTACTCTCTGGAGAAGACTGCCGAAAGTAATAATAGTGGCTCCTGGAATGTTTCAGGCTCACAGGTTGCAGACACAAAGGCAAGAGAAGGCCTGGGAAACCATTCTCTTAGCAAACAACAAAAGTCTTGGAGATGATGTTGATCAGCCAACATAGGGGCACCATTTCTGTGATGCTAATTGGCACATATGAATCTTAGTCTGGCTTCTAGATGGAGTTCAGTTCAGTTGCTCAGTCATGTCTGATTCTTTGCAACCCCATGGACTGCAGCACACCAGGCCTCCCTGTCCATCACCAACTCCCGGAACTTACTCAAACTCATGTCCATCACATCAGTGATGCCATCCAACCATCTCATCCTCTGTCGTCCCCTTCTCCTCCTGCCCTCAGTCTTTCCCAGCATCAGGGTCTTTTCCAATGAGTCAGCTCTTTGCATCAGGTGGCCAAAGTATTGGAGTTTCAACTTCAGTATTAGTCCTTCCAGTGAATATTCAGGACTGATCTCCGTTAGGATGGACTGGTTGGATCTCCTTGCATTCCAAGGGACTCTCAAATATCTTCTCCAACACCACAGTTCAAAAGCATCAATTCTTCAGCACTCATCTTTCTTTATAGACCAACTCTCACATCCATACAAGACTACTGGAAAAAACCATAGCTTTGACTAGACGTGCCTTTGTTGGTAAAGTAATGTCTTTGCTTTTTAATATGCTGTAGTATGCTATCTAGGTTGGTCTAGATGGAGAAGAGGAGCTTATTAGACCCATGGACAAACAGTGCAGGAGGTGGTTTCCTAAGAAAATATCATGATACTGTCAAAAGAAATACGTCCTTCATACTAAAATACTATGTGGCTAAAATAGAGATTTATTTTTCTGACATGGAATACCTTTTAGACATATTGTTGGATAAAACAAGAAAGTTCCAGGATATTCTACATGTGAATTAATTCTATATTTCTGTGTATACATTTGTGTATATGAAAATGCTATAGATGTTATAGATACACACCGAAGTCCTAAAAATAGTCCTTACATTGTGGAGGAGCCTGGGATTTGAGGATAAAGTGTAATAGAAAGGAACATTGAGTTTTCCTATATTATCTGTCACTGGTTGCCTTTTGCTCTCACTGGGTATCCCAAGACAACAGAGACTTGACTTTGCCTGTCTTGCTCACTACTGTATCTCTGGAGCTTTGAAGCACAGCTGGCGTATTTCTAGTGAGTGCTTAGTAAATGTTTATGGAATGAATGAATGGAGAGCATGCACGGAGGGATGAAGGTGTGAAGTGTCATGGACCAGTTAGGAAACTTCAAGTAGTTTAACATGATCAGAGTGCTTGGTACAAAAGAAATGGCAGAATGTGAGTCTGAAAAGTCAGCCAGAATCCACTGATATTCGATGCCAAGGAACTAGATTACTCACCGCAAAACAGAGACATTAGTCAGGCAAGAGCCATGAAAGAGCTCACATTTTAGAAAGGTGACTTGTGCAGCCATCTGAAGGGCAGAATGAAAGAAAGCAGTGGAGAACTAAATACCAGTCAAAGAAAGTCTGTTATCAGAGCCTAGGTGAAAAATGACAAATCCTGAAATGAGGGTGGGGCAGGAGGGATATAGTTGGACTATAAAGAAGGCCGAGCACTGAAGAATTGATGTTTTTGAACTGTGGTGTTGGAGAAGATTCTTGAGAGTTCCTTGGACTAAAAGGAGATCCAACCAGTCCATCCTAAAGGAAATTAGTCCTGAATATTCATTGGAAGGACTGATGCTGGAGCTGAAACTCCAGTTCTTTGGCCACCTGATGCGAAGAACTGACTCATTGGAAAAGACCCTGATGCTGGGAAAGATTGAAGGTGGGAAGAGAAGGGGACGACAGAGGATGAGATGGTTGGATGACATCACTAACGCTATGGACATGAGTTTGAGTAAGCTCCAGGAGTTGGTGATGGTCAGGGAAGCCTGGTGTGCTGCAGTTCATGGGGTCGCAAAGAGTCGGACATAACTGAGCCACTGAACTGAGAAGGGATAAGGAGCAGATGACGGTTTTGAGAGATAGGCAGGCCTTACTGACCTGTGGAAGGTGAGCAGGGTGGGGTGGGGAGTGTAGGTCGATTCCAGGTGTCTGCATAAACCACCGTGGGGATGCTGGTGCCATTCACCAAGAGAGGGCACATGTAAAAAGAAGTCTGTGGGTGAAGGATAGGAACCCATTTTTTGATAAACATTGATTTATTCCCAGTTCCTCATTTTTTCTTTTTTCTCTGTATTTAAAGTATTTTCATTTTATATTGGAGTATAGTTGATTTACAGTGTTGTGTTAGTTTCAGGTGTACAGCAAAGTTACACGTGTACACATGTCTGTCCTTTTTCAATTCTTGTCCCGTTTAGGTTGTTACAGAACACTGAGGCGAGTTCCCCGCGCTATGCAGTAGGTCCTTCTCAGCCACCTATTGTAAATATAGTAGTGCGTATCTGAACAAGTCCATCTCTGGACGTGCTGGTTTCCAGGGAACAGTGGAGCCTCCAGGTAAAGATGTCCCACAAAAAACCTGGGGTCTGGAATGAAGTCTCACTTTTCTTCTGCCCAAGGAGAACATTTCATATTTCATTAAACATTTTTAAAAGGAGTCAATGCTCAAACAATAAAATGTTTAATGCTTACCAACTTAACAAAAGAGAGGCAGCCCAACAGGGATGGTTTTTTCCCAGGGCCTAGGATTTCAGCTCACCCAGCTCTGTCTAGTATACCTTATCCTCCTGCTTCACTAGCCAAAATAGCAATACTTCTGCAGTTAGTTACAAGGAAAGACTATAATATGTACACCTGGAGAATTAGAAATACTAAGGCACACAGAGAGACATTTGGGGACACAGGCTGCCTCCAGTTTAAAGGGCTTATCTGGCCAGGGGTTGCTAGGGGAGAGACAAAGGAACGTACAGCCCCTCAGCTGAGGTTCTCATCTGGCAAAAACCTCTGCTTTCTTGCATGCTCTGAAATCCAGAGCATCTGTTTCTTTCAGTGGCCTATGCATCCTTCTCTTTCATCTGTTTCAAGGCTCAGAGTTGGCAGTAGCGATAAACAGTAAGAGTCGGGATCAATGGCCGTAAACAGAAAAGGATGATCTGACTCCCCTGGGAACCCAGTTCTGCACCTGGCACTTCAGCGCAGGAAGCACAGGAGTACAAAAGAGGCTCTCACCCTGTATTCTTTGTCCCCTGCTCTGAAAAGGTGAGGCCTGCGATGAGGAGAACTTTCTTCTCCCACAACAAAAGCTGAAAACTTAAACCCACCTTGTGCCTAACCACCGGCCTTTCTGGAAAACCTTCCCCTCTTTGTCTCTCTGTGTTTCTCAGCCATTGGAACTGGAGTGCTCAAAGAGGTACCTGACCTTGTTTGTCAGAAAAGAAACAGAAAATGCTGACCCTGGATTCTCTGATTTGCTCCTGCTGCTAACCTAGCCGTACTGCAGAATCTCAGACACTTCAGCAGCCTGGGCTGGCTGGGGCTGCAGAATAATGAGTGCATAAAGCTCCTGGGCAAGCGCCTTCTCCTCCCTCTAGAGGGAGGGAGGCCATTAGCAAGGAGTGAGCACAGGGAGTGGCATGCAGGGGCGCCCAGGATAAAGGCCCGTTTCAGCCGATACTGATGACCCACTAGAACCGTTCCTACTCAGAATGGCTTATCCTCTTTGTTGTTTTGTCTGGGTCCTGCCATTAATTTTGTCAGAAGAAGAAACTGAGCCCACAGGGTCAGAGGTAGTATCTCCTTCATTGCCAGAACCGAAGACAGAACCTAGATTTAGAGAGGCAGAGATTATGGGGAAGACATCTTTTGCGAATTTGAAAGCTTTTACATTCAATTTGCAGAAGAGAAACACAGGTTTGGAGATGTTATGAGACTGGTTCAAGACGCAAAGCTCATCAATAACAGTGTCTCGACTGGGCACCTTTGCAGATAAGCATCAGAATACAGCTCTGGCATATTTAACCAAAACAAATGTCATTTTTTTTTTTATTTTTACTTTAGTTTACTTTACATTACTGTATTGGTTTTGCCAAACATTGACATTAATTCACCACGAGTGTACATGCGTTCCCAAACACGAATCCCCTCCCATCTCCCACCTCATACCATCTCTCTGGGTCCTCTCCTTGCACCAGTCCCAAGCATCCTGCATCCTGCATCGGACATCGACTGGCGATTTGTTTCTTACATGATAGTATACATGTTTCAATGCCATTCTCCCATCTCATCCCACCCTCTCCCTCCCTCTCTCCCCCAGAGTCCAACAGTTCACTCTATAGATCTGAGTCTCTTTTGTTGTCTCGCATACAGGTTCATCATCCCTATCTTTCTAAATTCCATATATATGCGTTAGTATACTGTATTGGTGTTTTTCTTTCTGGCTTACTTCACTCTGTATAATCGGTTCCAGTTCCATCCATCTCCTTAGAACTGATTCAAATGTATTCTTTTTAATGGCTGAGTAATACTCCATTGTGTATATGTACCACAGCTTTCTTATCCATTCATCTGCTGATGGACATCTAGGTTGTTTCCATGTTCTGGCTATTATAAACAGTGCTGCGATGAACATTGGGGTACATGTGTCTCTTTCTATTCTGGTTTCCTCGGTGTGTATGCCCAGGAGTGGGATTGCTGGGTCATAAGGCAGTTCTATTTGCAGTTTTTTAAGGAATCTCCACACTGTTCTCCATAGTGGCTGTACTAGTTTGCATTCCCACCAACAATGTAAAAGGGTTCCCTTTTCTCCACACCCTCTCCAGCATTTATTGCTTGCAGACTTCTGGATCGCAGCCATTCTGACTGGTGTGAAGTGGTACCTCACTGTGGTTTTGATTTGCATTTCTCTGATAATGAGTGATGTTGAGCATCTTTTCATGTGTTTGTTAGCCATCCGTATGTCTTCTTTGGAGAAATGTCTATTTAGGTCTTTGGCCCATTTTTTGATTGGGTCATTTATTTTTCACAAATGTCATTTTTAAGAGGGATTAAAAAGAGGATGGAAATCTAGAAACCCAAATAAGGAAGAAACTCCTGTCCTAATAAGAGTTAGGACAGATATAAAGAGAGAAGGGGTTTTCAACCCCCTCACTTAGGAGTCAGTTTGAACCAACAATTTTTAGCATCTTTGCCTTCACTCTACTCAAGATGGTCCATGTCCTAAGCGAAAGTGCTAGATTGACCAAGCTTAGTTCCACATGTCCACCAATTGGAGGTGGTGGGCAAGACACTGTCTCCAAGATTTAGAGACCCATCAAGTCAACATACAGTGGGGAAAGGTTATTTCCCCAAAAGAAAATGGGATACTGTTAGAAACAGAGAATGGGTGAGGAGTGGCTACCAAATTCAAATGTCCTCTAGCTCATGAACATCTAAGACCAAAGTCTGCATTCTTTCTTTCCCTATTCCTGCATGGTATAGGCAAAGGTTCTTAATCAGTGGTGATTTTGTCCTCCTACTCCCAGAGACATTCAGCAATGTCTGAAGACATTTTTGGTTGCTGGGAAGAAGTGTGATTGGCATCTAGTGGACAGCAGCCAGAGATGCTGTTGACAATCCTGTCACACGCACGACAGCCCTCCAGAGGAAAGAATAATCCAGGCCACAATGTCAATCAAGCCAAGCTGGAGAAACTCTGGTATGAGCAGACAGGGAACTGAGATCATACACCATGTGCTTAAGAAAATTCAATAATTTAATTTGGTGAAAGTGTGGGATTACATGTAGAAAAGTTGGAGGGGAAAAAGCTTTTAAAAAATAGTTTCAGATCAGATTTTGTGGGGTCTTGAATCACAGGTTAAGTTGTCGATAGGCTATATTTAATAGGATTGGGTACTTTGTAGCACAAAATGAAATCTTGGTTGCCTGGGCCTGGCAGATCTCTGTTTTTGGCTGGGGTTCGTCTCTACGAGACTTTTGGAGAACAGGCCTGGATGCCACGAGGCCGTCCATGACGAGACCCCGTCAGTGTACCCTGCCCTGGACAGACTCGGGGGCCTCTCCTAAGAGCTGTGCCTCTCTGTGAGGCTCACTCTCTCAGGGATGCGATTTCTTAGAGTCTATATTCCTGCTAAACAGATTGACACTAGTATCAACATTCTTTCAAGTAATACAGCTGCCAAATGATCTTTATTATTTCAGAACAAGCTGTTTTTAAAATTGGCATATTTCATTGGTCCATTTTTTTTCACACCTCTGAAATGAGGATGTACTTACAATCAATACTATGTCCTACTTTAATCAGTAGCACTTTTTTCTTTCTCAGGGATATATGCAATTATGGCACTTAGATACCATGACCCTTTAAATTCAATGAAATATGATACATTTATTATTGTTTAAATTTTATTCATACTCATTTCAAAGAACTGAGATTGTATATGGGTATTAGGGTTGAACTCTGGCAGAATATTAAGAACTATACAGAATATCATGATGGAACTGGTCATTCTCTGTCATCATTGTTTTATAATTAGAAATACAGCTCTTATATTGAACAGAAGAGGTTTTGTAACCACGCAACCATCTCCCCAGTGGGAGCATCCAGGGCCTGACCCCAGTGAAATGTTTCATCTGTGTTTCAGAGCTTTTCAAGAGTATTTGACAGAAACATTCATTCAGGTCAAATTGCGCTGACATATGCTTTGGGGCTGTTCTTATTTTATACAGACTTCCTTGGTCCATCATTAGATAATTGTATTTGTACAAAGGAAATGGAGTTAAATTTCCTTCTGCATCTTTTCTGGGTTTCTTGTCTTTTTCTCTAAGAGGACTTTTGCCCTTCCTTTGTCATCTGTGTGTATGAATACGTAATGACATCCACCCTCCTGCAATATTATCAGCCCAAGAAACAAAGGCTTGAACTAAGGCTAAAGAAGAAGAACTGGAAATGAAGAGTAGTGAAGCTTAAGCAACTGTGACTTTCCAAGAAATATTTATGAGCTGATTTAAATACTAATAAGCTGTCGTCTGACAGCAGCAGCAAGAAGATGAAGATTCTGGAGCTCAAAGTCTCAGCTGAGCCATGGGCTCTCTCAGATCCATACAAGCTGCACAGCAGAGCGGCCACATTTTAAGCCTCCTGCTAAACAGACATCCAAAATGCTGTTAAGTGAGAAATTGACATTTTCCCACTGATTTTGATTATTTATTTCTGCCATAGTACTTACCAATCAATTTGAATCCCATCTTAAAAAAGTGTCTAAGGCCTAAATGTAAAAATTGCTTTGCCCAAACCTTTTATCTCAATGACTACTATATTAGGAAAAACGCTTTCAATTTCCTTTTCTGTCCACTTTAAGAATCTGCCAAATAGCCTCTCCTTGCAAGTTCCGATGAAGCAGCATGAACGATGTCTCCAGAGTGTAGTAAGAGGTAATTTATCTGAAAATGTCTCCTGTCCCAGCCTGAATGCAGAAAATACTTCAGTGGCCTATGGGTTAGAAAAGATAAAAACACTTGCTATTGTAAAAAAATAAATTTAACTTCCAAAGAGCATTTTACATATATTGCCTTGGGTCTGACAATCTGCTGACTTGATCCAAAATAAACAACTGGCTTTTGCATTTCTAAATCATAATTCAAAGTTCACACACAGAACTGCTGTCAGGGTTTATTCAGCGAGATTTTTTTTGAGAGGTGGGGTGGGCGAGGGGGTGGATGTAGGATGCAGAAGGCTTTTTTCCAAACATGTAGATGCTGAGTAAGGCAAGGAGAAAAATAGAAGGAGGGAACCCAGAATGTTTCTGGGAAATGAGTCACCTTTAGAATTGAGAGGCTGTAAATCCCCAAAGCTGGACAGCAGAGAGTCAAGCTGCACCATCTAGAAACTTTGCCCATGGCGCCCTGCCCTAGAGACATGATGACCACAGGGCCTGGGACTGGAAGGTGAGTGAGGTTCTCAGGTGCAAAAATTAAGGTAGCATCAAAAAACTTGGTAATCAAGAAAAATACTATTCTTGTGCAGTATTTTTTAAAAATCAAGATTAATGCAAAAATAAAGAATGAACCTAGCACAATTTTAAATAATTACTGGATTCAACAATGCTGGGCCAAGCCATGTTGAAGCCCAAGGCAAAAGGAATAAGGTGCACCTCTATATAAACAGTTTAATGTTTTAAAAAAATTTTTTAAGATATAGATTGTGAATATATTGCTGATATTTTGCTCCATTAAATAGAGGAAAGTAAAATTATAAAACATTCTGCTTGGAATATAAGTCACATGTTTAAACTTAATATAATGTGAGTTTTTCGGAGAAGGCAATGGCACCTCACTCCAGTACTCTTGCCTGGAAAATCCATAGATGGAGGAGCCTGGTGGGCTGCAGTCCATGGGGTCGATAAGAGTCAGACACGACTGAGCGACTTCACTTTGACTTTTCACTTTCATGCATTGGAGAAGGAAATGGCAACCCACTCCAGTGTTCTTGCCTGGAGAATCCCAGAGACGGGGGAGCCTTATGGGCTGTCGTCTGTGGGGTCACACAGAGTCGGACACAACTGAAGCAACTTAGCAATGTGGGTTTTTATATACCTGTTCTTCCAGTTTTCAGTATTTTTTCAATTTCATGAATGTTCTGGTCAAAACTCTCTTGTGGTAGCATTGCACTGAGCTTGCCCAGAAGACATATTAGAAACATTAATTTGCGAGGCTGAGCAGCAAACCTGAAGACACAGTTAGGGACTTTTGTCAAGGGTGTGTGTTTGTGTTTGTGTGGTGTGGATTTCATGGTATGTGCAACACTTGTGGACCACTGGATTAGGATGCTCCAGTTAAAAGACAACTCATTGCTCACTAGTAAACAATGAAGAGAAATTATTTTCATCTAACAAGAAGTCCAAAGGAAGAGTGGCTGCAAAGTGGTTAATTCAATATCTCGATAACAGCAACCAGGATTCAGATCTTTTCATTGTCCTGCTCAGCTAAACACAGCAGGCAACTTCATCTTTGATAGGCTCCTCTCACAGGTAGAAGGTAGGTGTCTCACTTCCTGGCATGCATGCTAAGTCGCTTCAGTCATGTCCAGCTCTTTGGGATCCTATGGACTGTAGCCTGCCGGGCTCCTCTGTCCATGGAATTCTCCAGGCAAGAATATCGGACTGGGTTGCCATGCTCTCCTCCAAGGACTCTCAAGTAAACACAGTAGAGGAAGGGGGATTGTTTTTTTTCCTCTTGGTCTCAGTTTAAAATAGAGGAAAATTTTCTCAGAAGCCTTCCAGCAGACCTTTCCCACATCTCATTGACCAGAAAGAGGTCACATGCCACCACTGAAGCCAGTCCCAGAGAAGAACAGCGGGCTCAGGTTAATGACCCTAACACATCATGGAGGGCTAGTCATCCAAGCAAAGTTAGGGCCTGTGGCAGGGAAAATGGAGGCACGAGCTATCAGCTGGGCTGCTGCTGCTGCTGCTAAGTTGCTTCAGTCGTGTCCGACTCTGTGCGACCCCACAGACAGTGGCCCACCAGGCTCCCATCCCGGGGATTCTCCAGGCAAGAATACTGGAGTGGGTTGTCATTTCCTTCTCCAGTGCATGAAAGTGAAAAGTGAAAGTGAAGTTGCTCAGTCGTGTCCGACTCTTCACGACCTCATGGACTACAGCCTACCAGGCTCCTCCGTCCAGGGGATTTTCCAGGCAAGAGTACTGGAGTGGGGTGCCATTGCCTTCTCCGATCAGCTGGGCAGTCTGTTACAAATGTCAATTATGAGTGGAGAGACACTTGGTAGAAAATACATCACAAAACTTTGTACCAGGCAAATTATTCATGAGTACAGGAAATGGCCATGATGTGTGTAAGGCAAACTGCATAAATCTTCAGTGAAACTATATTTGTTGTTGTTCAGTCGCTCAGTCATGTCTGACTCCTGGTGACCCCATAGACTACAGCACGCCAGGCTTCCCTGTCCTTCACTGTCTCCCTGAGTTTGCTCAAACTCATGTCCATTGAGTCAGTGATGCCATCCAACCATCTCATCCTCTGTTGTCCCCTTCTTCTCCTGCCCTCAATCTTTCCCAGCATCAGGGTCTTTTCCAGTGAGTCAGCTCTTCAGGTGGCCAAAGTATTGAAGCTTCAGCTTCGCATCAGTCCTTCCAATGAATATTTAGGGTTGATTTCCTTAAGGATTGAATGGTTTCATCTCCTTGTAGTCCAAGGGACTCTCAAGACTCTTCTCCAGCATCACAGTTTAAAAGCATAGTTAGATTCATACCTCCCAGCTGGCAGCAGGAGAAATTCCAAGTAGATCATAGAATTAAATGTGAAAACTTTACTACTATTAAATGAACACATTGGAGAGCTCTATTACAATCTTGGAGTAGAAGGAGGCTTTCTGATTTTGACTTAAAATCAAGAAGTTGTAAAGGGAAAAAGAATCAGTGTGGAATGAAAACACCACAAGTAAAGTCAAAAGATAATTGGTTAACTTGAGGGGCAGAGACTGTAACTCGAATCCTGAACAGTAAGTTCATCTCCCTATTGCATCAGAGCTCCTACAAATCAAGAAAAAAAACAAAAGATATCAGCCTATAGAATGATACAGAATGATAGGCAAAGGAGATAAACATTTTTCCCCTAGAAAAAAAAGCCCACAAATGTCCCTTACACATACTAAAAGTTGTTCAGTTTCACCTCATTCATACTAAGAAACATGAAAATTAAAAGTATCCTGAAATAATATTTTTCGGCTATCTGATTGGCAAAAGTTTGATAACACTCTGTTGACGAGGTTGTATGAAAAGAAAGATCGAGTGAGAATATAAATTGGCATAACTCCTATGAAGGACAGTTCGGCAGTTAGTCCAGCAATTCTGTTTCTGAGACTACATCTGTGGATTCTATAGATTCGACAATCTACAGATATATTTGATTATATACAAAAAGATTTTTCAGGGCTAATATTTAACTGGAACATACACATAAAACCCAATTGCTTAGTTCATGGCCAGTATCTCTCCTAAAATGTCGATGTCCCTGTTTACTTAAATTTGAAAATTTTAAAGATTATTCTTTTGGGTATGTAGAACTCTATTGTTTGTAAAAAAAAAAAATTTTAGGGACAATCCTGCCAACCACAGTGAACTAATTAAATAAGCTTTGGTGATCCTTACAATGGGATATTATACATCTGTACAAAAAGGTGAGTATACTGAAGCTTCCCTGGTGGCTCCGTGGTAAAGAATCCACCTGCCGACGCTTCCAGGAGATACAGGTTCTATCCCTGATCAAGAAGATCCCGCAGGCCCCAGGGCCACTAAGCGAGTGTGCCGCAGCTTTTGAGCCTGTGCTTTAGAGCCCAGAAGCTGCAACTGCTGAGCCTGTGAGCCACCACTGCTGAGGCTGCCAGCCTTAGAGCCCGTGCCCTGCAGCAAGGGCAGCCCGCAGTGAGGAGCCCAAGCACCACACCTGGAGAAAAGCCCGCACAGCAACCAGACCCAGCCCTGCCAGAAACACATGAATAAACATGTCAAAACGGAGGATCACCATTAAAAAAACATGAGGATACATATCTGTACATAGGGATACAGAAAATTCTCCCAAACATAAAGTTGGGGGAAAAAAAGCAAGATGCTGATCAGTACTTGTAATACTCCAGTTCTGTATAAAAAGGAAAATAACCATCATTAATATATCAAAAGCTTTCATCGTGATATTTGATTATAAAAATGTAAAGAAACTCTGAAGGAAATACTAGAAAAATAACAGTGGTTCCCTGCATTGGGGAGATGCAAACTGAGAGGATGAAAAGTTTTCATTATATATCATTTATTTTTCTTTCAGTTTTGAGCTATGGTAATGGAAGAAACACAAGCTGGAATCAAGATTGCCGGGAGAAATATCAGTCACCTCAGATATGCAGATGACGCCACCCTTATGGCAGAAAGTGAAGAGGAACTAAAGAGCCTCTTGATGAAAGTGAAAGAGGAGAGTGAAAAATTGGCTTAAAGCTCAACATTCAGAAAGCGACGATCATGGCATCTGGTCCCATCACTCCATGGGAAATAGATGGGGAAACAATGGGAAACAGTGTCAGATTTTATTTTGGGGGCTCCAAAATCACTGCAGATGGTGACTACAGCCATGAAATTAAAAGACGCTTACTCCTTGGAAGTTATGACCAACCTAGATAGTATATTCCAAAGCAGAGACATTACTTCGCCAACTAAGGTCCGTCTAGTCAAGGCTATGGTTTTTCCTGTGGTCATGTATGGATGTGAGAGTTGGACTGTGAAAAAAGCTGAGCACCAAAGAATTGATGCCTTTGAACTGTGGTGTTGGAGAAGACTCTTGAGAGTCCCTTGGACTGCAAGGAGATCCAACCAGTCCATCCTAAAGGAGATCAGCCCTGGAATTTCTTTGGAAGGAATGATGCTAAAGCTGAAATTCCAGTACTTTGGCCACCTCATGCGAAGAGTTGACTCACTGGAAAAGACTCTGATGCTGGGAGGGATTGGGGGCAGGAGGAGAAGAGGATGACAGAGGATGAGATGGCTGGATGGCATCACTGACTCGATGGACATGAGTTTGGGTGAACTCGGGGAGTTGGTGATGGACAGGGAGGCCTGGTGTGCTGCGATTCATGGGGTCACAAAGAGTTGGACATGACTGAGCGACTGAACTGAACTGAACTGAATGTATTTGCTCAAAGTGTTTTAAAAATTTATTAAACATCTACAATTGTTTACCATCGCATACAGTTCCAGTTCCAAATCTTTAACTTGGGATTCAAGACAAATCATAATTTAGCTCAAATCAACCATTTCATGGTGAATTCCTACTAATTTCTCCTAATGTCTACTCCCACCTCTACTGCCACCCACCCCCCCACAGAAACACACACACACAGCCTTCCTTGGATCTTCTCCCTAAAGATAATCACTGTTAACAGTTTCCACTTTAGAAAAAAATGTCATATGCATATGCCTACTTTTATATTAGCTATATAACATTTTTGAAAAAATGTATACCTGTGATCACGTTTTTATTTATTACGTTTTAAACATTTTTATATAGCATGAGTTTTTTCCATTTATTTATGTATTTTGTAATTTTTCATGGTTTTTTTAATGATTAGATAGCATTGCATTATCACAAGGATGCATCTTAATTTAGCTTATTTCCTTTACACAGTTAGATGGTCTCTATTATATTAATAATCGTTGGCACAAGCTATGCTGCAATAAACATCTTGTCATTTTTTTGCTATAATATCAAAGTACAGTTGTTAAGGAAATGTTATGTGTTTTTGTAAATTTGATTGATAATGTCAAATTGACTTCACAAGTTATATGATGTACACTTCCAACGAGTATATGAAAATACTCCTTCTATCCTCATTCTTTCACCAATATTATTTGAAACTTCCAAGAGTTGCCTGATAAACAAAAAAGTATTCTTTTTATTCTTAATCATCGTTTCCTTAATTATGAGGTTGAGTATATTTTTATATGTATATAGGAATTTTTTTTAATGAACTGTCTATTCTACTTTCATAGATCAGATGAAGCCATCTTTTCTAGTATGACTCCAGGATTTAGAGTTGTGTTAGAAGGGCTTCTCTACTTCCACATGCCTCTCTCTTACACACAGAAGTTCTCCTATACATGCTTCTAGTCTCTTACATATCTTTAAATATTTAAATCTTTAATCTATCCAGATTTGACAAGAGTGAAAGAGAGCTGGTATATCCTAAAAAGTAGCATGGTAATTAATTGTTTTCCCCAAATGTCTCAATTTAACCTCCTGTACAATCTATACCTTCTCCACTGATTTGAATTACAATATTTGTTATATACTGAATTCCCATAGGCCATATGGGAATTTTTTAAATATTTATTTATTTATTTTATTTGTTAGGCTGCATCAGCTCTTTTTTTAAAAACAAATTACTTATTTTATATTGAAGGATAATTGCTTTACAGAATTCTGTTGTTTTCTGTCAAACCTCAACATGAATCAGCCATAGGTGTACCCCCTCCCCTCCCCTCTCCCTCTCCATCCCACCCCTCTAGGTTGGTACAGAGCCCCTGTTTGAGTTTCCTGAGCCATACAGCAAAATCCTGTTGGCTATCTATTCTACATATGGTAATATAAGTTTCCATGATACTCTTTTGATACATCTCACCCTCTCCTCCCCTCTCCCCATGTCCATAAGTCTGTTCTCTATGTCTGTTTCTCCATGGTTGCCCTGTAAATACTTCAGTACCATTTTTCTAGATTCCATGTATATGCATTAGAATATGATATTTATCTTTCTCTTTCTAACTTACTTCACTCTGTATAATATGTTCTAGGTTCATCCACCTCATTAGAACGGACTCAAAGGCATCCCTTTTTATGGCTGAGTAATATTCCATTGTGTATATGTACCACAACTTCTTTATCCATTCATCTGTCGATGGACATCTAGGTTGCTTCCGTGTTTTAGCTATTGTAAAAAATAGTGCTGCGATGAACAATGGGATACATGTGTCTTTTTCAGTTTTGGTTTCCTCAGGGTATATGTCTAGGAGTGGGATTGCTGGGCCATATGGTGGTTTTATTCCTGGTTTTTTAAGGAATCTGCATACCGTCTTCCGTAGTGGCTGTATCAGTTTATATTCCCACCAACAGTGCAAGAGCATTCCCTTTTCTGCACACCCTTTCCAGCGTTTATTGTTTGTAGGCTTTTTGATGATGGCCATTCTGACCGGTGTGAGGTGATATCTTATTGTGGTTTTGATTTGCATTTCTCTAATAATGAGCAACTGAACTAACTAACTAACTAATAATGAGCAACATTGAGCATCTTTCCATGGGTTTGTTAGCCATCTGTATGTCTTTGGAGAAATGTCTGTTTAGGTCTATTTCCCCCTTTTTGATTGGGTTGTTTGTTTTTCTGGTGTTGAGTTGGATGAGCTGCTTGTATATTTGGAAATTAATCCTTTGTCAGTTGTTTCATTTGCTATTATTTTCTCCCATTCTGAGGGTTGTCTTTTCACCATGCTTATAGTTTCCTTTGCTGTCCAAAAGCTTTTAAGTTTAATCAGGTCCCACTTGCTTACTTTTTGTTTAATTTCCATTACTCTAGGAGGTGGGTCATAGAGGATCTTGCTGTGATTTATGTCAGAGAGTGTTCTGCCTATGTTTTCCTCTATAAGTTTTATAGTTTCTGGTCTTACATCCATTTTTGTCTTTTTCCTTTTTAGGTCTTTAATCCATTTTGAGTTTATCTTTGTATATGGTGTTAGAAAGTGTTCTAATTTCATTCTTTTACATGTATCTGTCCAGTTTTCCCAGCACCATTTATTGAAGAGGCTCTTTGTCCCATTGTATATTCTTGCCTCCTTTGTCAAAAATAAGGTACCCGTAGGTGCCTTATTTACTTTACTTCTGGGCTTTTTATCTTGTTCCATTGGTCTATATTTCTATTTTTGTGCCAGTACCATACTGTCTTTGATGACTGTAGCTTTGTAGTAAAACCTGAAGTTAGGAAGCTTGATTCTCCCAGCTCCATTCTTCTTTCTCAAGACTGCTTTGGCTATTTGGGGTCTTTTGTGTTTTCATATGAATTGTGAAATTTTTCCCTCTAGTTCTGTGAAAAATACCATTGGTAATCTGATAGGGATTGCATTAAATCTGTAGATTGCATTTGGTAGTATAGTGATTTTCACAATATTGATTGTTCCTACTCAGGAACATGGAATATCCCTCCATCTGTTTATGTCTGTCATCTTTGATTTCTTTCATTACTGTCTTATAATTTTCTGTGTACAGTTCTTTCATCTCCTTAGGTCAGTTTATTCCTAGATGTTTAATTCTTTTTGTTGCCATGGTGAATGGGATTGATTCCTTAATTGCTCTTTCTGATTTTTCATTGTTAGTATATAGAAATGCAAGGGATTTCTATGTATTGATTTTGTATCCTACAACTTTTCTAAATTCACTGATTAGCTCTAGTAATTTTCTGATACTATCTTAGGGTTTTCTATGTACAGTATCATGTCATCTGCAAACAGTGAGAGCTTTACTTCTTATTTTCCAATCTGGATTCCTTTTATTTCTTTTTCTTCTCTGATTGCTATAGCTAGCACTTCCAGAACTATGTTGAATAATAGTGGCAAAAGTGGACACCCTTGTCTTTTTCCTGATTTTAGGGGGAATGCTTTCAGTTTTTCACCATTGAGAATAATGTTTGCTGTAGGCTTATCATATGTGACCTTTACTGTATTGAGGTAGATTCCTTCTATGCCCATTTTTTGAAGAGTTTTAATCATAAATGGCTGCTGGATTTTGTCAAAAGCTTTTTTTACATCTATTGAGATTATCATATGGTTTTTATCTTTCAATTTGTTAATATGGTATATTCCATTGATTTACTTGCATATATTGAAGAATCCTTGCATCTCTGGAATAAGCCCAGCTTGATCATGATGTATGAATTTTTTGATGTGTTGCTGAATTCTGTTTGATAAAATTTTGTTGAGGATTTTTGCATCTATGTTCATTGGTGATATTGGCCTGAAGTTTTCTTTTCTTGTGTTATCTTTGTCTGGTTTTGGTATCAGGGTGATGGTGGCCTTGTAGAATTAGTTTGGAAGTGTTCCTTCCTCTGCAATTTTTTGAAAGAGCTTTAGAAGGATAGGCATTAGCTCTTTTCTAAATGTTTGATAGAATTCTCCTGTGAAGCCATCTGGTCCAGGGCTTTTGTTTTTTGAGAGATTTTTGATCACAGCTCCAATTTCCATGCTTGTAATTGGGTTGTTCATAATTGCTGTTTCTTCCTGGTTCAGTCTTGAAAGATTCTTTTTCCCCAAATGTCCCAGTTTAACCTCCTGTACAATCTATACCTTCTTCACTGATTTGAATTACAATATTTATTATATACTGAATTCCTTTGGAGGGAATGATGCTAAAGCTGAAACTCCAGTACTTTGGCCACCTCATGTGAAGATTTGACTCAGTGGAAAAGACTGATGCTGGGAGGGATTGGGGGCAGGAGGAGAAGGGGATGACAGAAGATGAGATGGCTGGATGGCATCACTGACTCGATGGACATGAGTTTGGGTGAACTCCAGGAGTTGGTGATGGACAGGGAGGCCTGGAGTGCTGCGATCCATGGAGTCGCAAAGAGTCGGATACGACTGAGCAACTGAACTGAACTGAACTGAACTGAATTCCCATATGGGAATTTTTTAAATATTTATTTATTTATTTACTTTATTTGTTAGGCTGCATCAGCTCTTCTTTTTTTTTTTTTTTTTTAATTTGGAGGATAATTGCTTTATAGTGGTGTGTTCATCTTTGTCATACAACAATGTGAATTAGCCAAAGAGGGAGGAGATATATATATAAACTCATGCACCAGGTCTTAACTTGCGGCATTTGGGATCTGATCCAGGACTGAACCCAGGACCCTGCCTTGGGAGCACAGAGTCTTAGTCACTGGACCACCAGAGAAGTCCCTGTCATATCTGTTATGTTCTATTCCCTGAAAATCTTCTCACCCAGTATCACAACATTTAACTTACTATAGTTTTGTAGCATGTTTTTAATCTGATAAGACTGTCTGGTCCCTACCTCATAAGTCATTTTTTTTTTTTTCCTAAAAAATTCTCAGCTATCACAGCTCATTTCGTCTCTATAAGAAGAACGTATAGATTAATTTGAGGGAAAATATATTTTTATAATATGGAGTCTTGACTGTAAGTCCAGTGCTCAAAATGTCACATGAAATCACTAGATTTTCACTTAGTGAATCTGAGGCCAGATCCTTGAGGATATTTCTGACCAGATTAGTTGTGTCGGTCATCTGACTCTGTGGCATTCTTATGCATTTCTCTCCTTTCTCGGGTAGACCCATGGGAACTACATGGGTATCAGGAAAACCAGCCCAGAGCAAAAAAGTAAATAAATAGTTCCTCCATATCCTTCAGGAATTCTTTAATAGAAAAATTAATCATTCACATCCTGTCCACAGTGAGAGCGGAGCTCCAGTCACAATCAATACCGCTGCTCGTGTGTGCTGCAGGCTGCGTGCGTTTTGGGTATAGAATTCCTGGCTTGTGGCCATAACCAATACAGGAATAAATGCCATTTAATTCCACCCAGCTGTTCCTGGGGCCTTCCATGAGTGGGTGTGCTGAGGGGGTGTTTCATTCGATTCACAGGAAAAAATGTGCCCCTCAATTGCTTGGCACAGAGCCAGATTTGCTAGGCCTTTCCAAGCACACCACTGTGAAGAAGCCAAGGAAGGCATTCGCATCGCCGCCCAAGCAGCCCAGGGTGCTCTGCGGGCCCCGGCAGTCCGTCCAGTGCTCTCAACTTGGGCTTCACTTGACGCTGAAAACCCAGCGCTTTGTGTTCAGTTTAAGGTCTTCCCAACGTGTGAGGTTAAGAAGACATCTTTACCTGCTTAAATCAATGAAGCAATGGACATGATTAAATAGAAATTATACTTTACGTAGTATTAAAGGTGACATCCATCTATGTAAATTTAGTGTAATGGAAGACTTAGCTTAAGAATGTAATATTCTTAATCCAAAAATAAAAACCTGCTTTGCTTGACATAGGTTACTGAACTGATGTTTTGTAGTGTGTTTAGGTGCCAAAAAAGCCATTTTGGTTTCAGCAAAGAATAGTCATTTTCCAATTCACATCATATAATTCCAGTGTTATAGGTCAAAACAGATCCTTCTTCCCTTGAAAAACAAAGACAAGGGACCCTGTATGGTTTGCTCTTGTGTTGTTGTTTTATTTTGTTTTGATACGTCCCAAGATTTCTGCTTTATTGACTATGCCAAAGCCTTTGACTGTGTGGATCACAATCAACTGTGGAAAATTCTGAAAGAGATGGGAATACCAGACCACCTGACCTGCCTCTTGAGAGACCTGTATGCAGGTCAGGAAGCAACAGTTAGAACTGGACATGGAACAACAGACTGGCTCCAAATAGGAAAAGGAGTACGTCAAGGCTGAATATTGTCACCCTGCTTATTTAACTTCTGTGCAGAGTACATCATGAGAAATGCTGGGCTGGAGGAAGCACAAGCTGGAATCAAGATTGCCGGGAGAAATATCAATAACCTCAGATATGCAGATGACACCACCCTTATGGCAGAAAGTGAAGAGGAACTAAAGAGCCTCTTGATGAAAGTGAAAGAGGAGAGTGAAAAAGTTGGCTTAAAGCTCAACAATCAGAAAATGAAGATGGCATCTGGTCCCATCACTTCATGGGAAATAGATGGGGAAACAATGGAAACAGTGTCAGACTTTATTTTTTTGGGCTCCAAAATCACTGCAGATGGTGACTGCAGCCATGAAATTAAAAGACGCTTACTCCTTGGAAGAAAAGTTATGACCAACCTAGATAGCATATTGAAAGCAGAGACATTACTTTGCCAACAAAGGTCCGTTTGGTGAAGACTATGGTTTTCCCAGTGGTCATGTATCGATGTGAGAGTTGGAGCGTGAAGAAAGCTGAGCACTAAAGAACTGATGCTTTTGAACTGTGGTGTTGGAGAAGACTCTTGAGAGTCCCTTGGACTGCAAGGAGATCCAACCAGTCCATTCTGAAGGAGATCAGCCCTGGGATTTCTTTGGAAGGAATGATGCTTTTTAAAACTGAAGCTCCAGTACTTTGGCCACCTGATGCGAAGAGTTGATTCATTGGAAAAGACTCTGATGCTGTGAGGGATTGGGGGCAGGAGGAGAAGGGGATGACCCAGGATGAGATGGCTGGATGGCATCACGGACTCGATTGACGTGAGTCTGAGTGAACTCCGGGAGATGGTGATGGACAGGGAGGCCTGGCGTGCTGCGATTCATGGGGTTACAAAGAGTCGGACACGACTGAGCGACTGAACTGAACTGAACTGAACTGAAGATTATGATGAAGGAGGAAATGGCAACCCACTCCAGTATTCTTCCTGGAGAATCCTGTGGACAGAGGAGCCTGGTGGGGTACAGTCCATGGGGTCGCAAAGAGTGAGACACAGCTGAGCACACAGTACACAAGATTGTGATAAGGCGTTAGTCGGGGCTTCTCTGGTGGCTCGGTTGGTAATGAGTCTGCCTGCAGTGTGGGAGACCCGGGTTTGATCCCTGGGTCAGGAAGACCCCCTGGAGAAGATCCCATTCTCCAGGAACAGAGGAACCTGACCGGCTGCAGTCCATGGTGTTGCAAAGAGTCAGACACGACTGAGTGACTAAACACCACACGTACCATTAGATAGATTATTATATAGGGTTTAGGAATTGTGTACCATGTTTAAAGTTATACCAAAAGAGGCTAATGTGGCCAAATCCATGTGACGTAGTAGGGTTGGTGGTTCTTTGGGGTTGAAATATGGCCAAATGTGTTTGGGACAGCTCCAAACCAAGGGGTCCCTCCATCTTTGGCTCTGTTAGGCGGAAGCTATATGGGATAGAAGGACAGAAAAAGAATCTTTATTGAGAACCCACTTAATACAAGGTGCATATTTGATCATAGTTTAACCCCCACTAGATCCTGATTTGAGAACTAAGTCTCACAATTTAAATTAGCTGTATGCATGGTAACCGATTCATCAGAGTCAGTTCTAACATGAGAAATCTGTCGATTGGCCAACCCCTGTTTTAGGAAAGGAAACACATTCACAGAGCACCTACTGTGTTTAAGATCTGTTTTAAAATTGGTTCACAGTTCCTAGCCCAGCATATTAGCTTTTCAATGTTTCAAATTCTGTGGGAGAAGGCGAGGGTGGGAGGATTTGAAAGAATAGCACTGAAACATGTGTATTATCATATGTGAAACGAATCGCCAGTCCAGGTTCTATGCATGAGATAGGGCGCTCAGGGCTGGTGCACTGGGAGGGGATGGGATGGGGAGGGAGGTGGCAGGGGGGTCCAGGATGGGAACACATGTACACCCATGGCTGATTCATGTCAGTGTACGGCAGAAACCACCACAATATTATAAAGTAATTAGTCTCCAATTAAAATAAATACATTAATTTTTTAAATTTACATATTTTAAACTGTTTAGTTAAAAAGTATATTGCATAATCTATAACACTTTGAGAAAAGAAAGTTGGGAGTTTCTCCAAAGGAGTTGTTTTAAATATAGAGAAGAATATCTGTGATCTAGATGCTCTTATTGAAAGGGTTTTAGAATGTTTCTCTTAAGACTTCCCTGGTGGCGCAGACGGTAAAGCGTCTGTCTACAATGTGGGAGACCTGGGTTCGATCCCTGGGTTGGGAAGATCCCCTGGAGAAGGAAATGGCAATCCACTCCAGGACTATTGCCTGGAAAATCCCATGGACAGAGGAGCCTGGTAGGCTACAGTGCACGCGGTCGCAAAGAGTTGGACACGACTGAGCGACTTCACTATATTCACTAGAATGTTTCTCAAGCTCTACAGTGCAGCTCATCATAGGAGGGGTTATCAAACAGCAAATAACAAGGTGCTGGAGAGAGACTGGCTTGGATATGGTTGACTTGGATATGGCTGATTGAATGCTGCTCACCATGCGTTCAATCTCATTGTCTGTGCTTCCCCACAGCAGAGGCTAGAAAACTGAAATCTACATTTTCCAGACTCTCCTGATACCAGAGTTCTGGATGCCTCATTGGTGCTGGTGACTGCATGCACTTTGATTTGATTTGGAGGACAGGAGTGAACCTGAAATCATATTCCTGTGACTTTCTACTGGCAAGACTGGGTTTCTAGGCTCCAGCTTAAAGAGACTGGAGAGGAAGTTGTGTTCACTCTGCCAGGGCTTCCTGGTCTCTGGAGCCACACTTCAGCAGTGTGTCCTTGACCTCCATCGTTCAGTGGCTGCCACTGTGTTGGTCGCTCAGTCATGTCCGGCTCTTTGAGACCCCATGGACTGTAGCCCACCAGGCTCCTCTGTCCGTGGGATTCTCCAAACAAGAATACTGGAGTGGGTTGCCATGCCCTCCTCCAGGGGATCTTCCTGACCCAGGGATCAAACCCAGGTCTCCTGCATTGCCAGTGGACTCTTTACCGTCTGAGCCAGGGCCAGGAAAACAAGGAAAGAGATTCTTCCCTAGAATCTCCGAAACAGATGTAGCCCTGCTGGCCCGTTTTAGATTTCTGACCCCTACCGCTGTAAGGGAATAATTCTCTAATTTTAAGCCACTAAGTTTGTGATCATTTTTTACAGCAGCAATAGGAAGCTAGTAAAACATTTCATAAGAAACTATTGAGATCTTATCATGTGGTGCTGGGATAACAACTATCAAAACAAAAGTAAGTGCCTGTCCTGATAGTCCAGCTTGCATTCTTGCCCAGAGTGAAGCAGAAGCAGGACCCCAAGCCCAGACCTGTCCCTCTGGCAAGCCTGTGCTCTTAACGCCGTTTTCCTCCACCCTTACCAGACCAGGCCCCAGGCAGGTGCCCAAAACTGGGGTCTCTTTATGTTCTAAAGGGATCTAATGAGTTTTATTCCTGATTGGGTTCTCAGAAGTTGATGTAAAACATCTTTTCTCATATGTAGGAACCTGGATGAGTCTCTTCCTTCTGAGGGTCACTGTGGTATTTTCTGTAAAGAACTCCACTCACCCCCGCCACCACCCAAGTCCTTTTCTAGACCTTTGGTTTGTCTCCTGAGATGAGGGGTTTGTTAAAATGTTCAGCTTCTGGAGTTCTAATTCCATACATCTTTATGGGGCCTGAGGATGTACACTTTCACAGCCCAGGTGATTCTGAGGCACACCAGGGACCTCACCTGGGAAATACTCTTTATGTAAAATTATAGAAAAGCCTTACCTTCTGAATCCTTAGAGACACAGTTTCCAACATTCCAGTTGCCTTAGTTCTTCTAGAGGTCTTTCAAGCAGATATTCTTTTCCTGATGACACATTTTGCAATGGCATTAGAAAATAGCAGAATCCCACCTTGACTAATAATATGGGTTGTATGTTTCATGTCTTATTTGTGGTACAGCAATGGGTTATCTTTCTTTTTAATATTATAATGATAGGGGCTTCCCTGGTGGCTCAGAGGTTAAAGCGTCTGCCTGGAATGCAGGAGACCCGGGTTCGATCCCTGGGTTGGGGAGATCCCCTGGAGAAGGAAATGGCAACCCACTCCAGTACTCTTGCCTGGAGAATCCCATGGAGGCAGGAGCCTGGTAGGCTACAGTCCATGGGGTCACAAGGAGTCGGACACGACTGAGTGACTTCACTTTCACTTTATTAATATTACAACTACTAAAAAGTCATGTTGAAATAGCCAAATGTATTTCAACATTCTCAGACATACTCCCATAGGATTTGATTTTTTTTTAATGTCATTTAAATTCAGTTACAGATCGTTTTACTGAAATTGCTACTTACTGGTCTGTGGTTTAAGAATTCCTTCTAAGTGACAGCTCAGAAGCCAACTTTGCTTCACTGGAAACAACAGATTACACTGGCTTCCTTTAGATATTCACAATATTTCTGTGAACCAGAGACTTTTCTTGCTCTAAATAGCACCAGTTACCAACCCAGCCCTGTCATTTTACAAATGAAGAAAATGAGGTTTAAAGGAGGGAAGTTACTTGCCTATGGTTACACAAGTAGTTACTGTGAGGTTAGCAGCTGCTTTCCTGATTCCTGGTCTATTCAGAGGCTCAGTGACTATAATTTTATTTCTAAATGCACTTACAGTATTTCGATCACTTCCAGTATAAGTTGATTTTTATAGGGGATAATCTGAGGAAGATACATTTAAAATACTCATGTATTTGTTTTGCTAGTTTTTTCTTTGAAGAAATAAATTTACAACCTCTTCTATGTTAACTGCATTTTTTTTTCCTGTAAGTATTCATTATTTAAAATAAGATTATTAAGGACTTAGAAAAATTTTTGTGGCTCTCTACTTTATTAGCCTTGTCCAGATAACTCTCCCATTCAAACAGAGACAGTGTTGGTGGGGAGGGGGCTCCAAATGAGACCTAGAGCACCAACCTCACTCTGTTTAATACACCATTAATTTGGTATGTCATATCCAGCCCTACCCGCAAATACTCGCTTTCTTAGCAACAAGGAAATGGTTTCACACGATTGACTCAAGCGAAGTTCTTTGAACAGTTGTTAGGGTGGGAAACTCAACACCCCAGAACAGTGATCACAGAGGTGGTAGTGGAACAGCTGGGGGCTTCACTACAGCCACCCGCAGACATGCTGTGGGTCTGACTCTCAAATCACCATTACGCAGATTTGGATCCAGGAGCAAAAAGCCTAGAATGGTGAATACCTGATTCAGTGTGAGATTCAGAGACACCCATCCTGCAGTTTAATTAGTATAACCAAATGACCCCTGAAGTCTTGCTGTTTGCTAATTCTTCTGGCCTAAATGCCTTTCCCCTGCCAATGGAAAAGCAAGGGGAGGGCAGTGCTGACCAGCAGGTATGAGTTATACATAGCAACTGGATATCAAAGGGTGGAGGGAGTCCTCTCTCTTTCGAAAGAGGAGGGAGAAGGGAGGTGGATAGGGGCACCGTGCAGCTAATACTGTTCTGACTTTACCTCCATCCTGTTGAAGTCATGTTTCTAAAACAGCCACACAGAACTTCCGGTTTCAGCTCCAGTATGTAAAACAGCCATACTCAGATTATCTTGACATGAAGCAGAGCAGGAAATTGAAGTGGGGGAGGGAGTTCTCATTGTGTCTCTTGGCAGCAGGGCTGACAACAGCCAGAGGTGGAGGTAGTAATTTTGTGGGAGAGGCTTAAGATAAGTGTTGTGTGTTTTCACATGTCTTTTACAGATTTTCAGTTCAGGCATGAGAAACATTGGGTTGACACTTAAGTTTATTGTCTTGAATTCCAGCCCATTTGGGACAAAGTCATCTTGTTTGGTTACATCCCGCTGGAAAATTAGCTCAATGTCTTTTTCTTCCTCCAGGACACAGATTTTCTTTGTAACAGTTCATTTATTCAGTTGTTTATCCTTTCAACAAACAATTATTTCAATGTTCAGTACTTGCTAAGTTCTTAGGATATAGGGGTGATTATAGCTGCTTTCATAAATAAAGCTTAAGGTCTTGTGAGGGACATGCAATCAAGTCATGACAATAAAGGGTATTAAGCTTTACAGTAAAGGAAGTGAAGGGATGAATAGCTGAGACACCAATCCTGCTACTCCCCCACCTGGAAAACGGGCATGATAGAAAGAATGTCTACCTCTGGGGCAGGCCTGTGGACCAGATGAGACGGCGTGGTTCAAATCTCTAAGTGAAATGACTCTTAGTTCTACTTTCTAGTCAAATCCTCTGTTGAAATCATTTAGATGCTGCCAAGAAAGATTTGTCAGAACACTTCTCTTATTTTAAGCGTCCAGGCTCTGTTTCCATAAGATACAAGAGGCTGGTCAGGCATCCTCCACCACATGCTAAACACAGACTTATAGCAGCCTGTGTGGATGAGTTACTCCCCACAAGGCCCTGCCCCACTCTGTCCATGTTCCAGAGCAGGCTACATGGACCAAAGCAGGGGCCAGCGAAGTGCAAGGCACAGAAGAGTGGTGTCCGTGGGTCTGAGCTCACTATGGACCTGCCCGGCCCGCCTCTACTTTCCTGGCTCCCTGCCTTGCATTCAACGTTTCTCACAGTTGTATTCATCTATTTGTGAGACCATTTTGATCCGTCTCTCTCTTCCCTGGTAGATAGTGTGCTCCAGTACGACAGTCCAGAACTCGTTTGCTTCCCACTGTAGATGCCCCTGAATATTCATTGGAAGCATTGAAGCTGAAGCTGAAGCTCCAGTACTTTGGCCACCTGATGCAGAGAGCTGACTCACTGGAGAAGACCCTGATGCTGGGAAAGAGTGAGGGCAGGAGGAGAAGAGGGTAACAGAGAATGCGATGGTTGGATGGCATCCTCAACTCAATGAACATGAGTTTGAGCAAGCTCCAGGACATAGTGAAGGACAGGGAGGCCTGGCATGCTGCAGTCTGTGGGGTCGCAGAGAGTTGGACACGACTGAGCAACTGAACAGCCAGCAACATAGATGGCCCAGCCCTTCCCCAGAAAGGTGAGGAGCACTGCCTGTTTATGAGCCTGAAGGAGCGACAGCAGGCGCGCTACTTACTCCAGCTTACTCTTAGGAAAGCATCGCTTTCTATCTGAACAGTGGTTTCCACTCGACACTACTCTATGATGAAATCCCTATAAGACTATTCCTAGAAGATGCTAAAGCAGGATGAGGCAGTGACCCAAAGGGAAAGCTCAGGTTGCAAGGGGTCAGGACAGTCACTGAGAGTGCCTTTCAAGTGCCTCCAGCAGGATATTCTAAAAAGAGTCTCACAGCCCACCTCCAGCTGGGAAACATTTCCAGAAAGGAGGGGAATGTGCCCTTTTAAAAACAAGGTATTTAATGCCCTTTTGGGTTTGGAGAGGCACTGGGCTCGGCACCCTGCAGTGAGGAGGTTTCTTCATGCCAGAGCTCCCAGGATGTTCTTCAAGGAAAGAATGGACATGCAGCCTCAGCTTCTGGTGTCTATTTTTATGCCCTGGTTGTGTGTAGAGGAAAATGGGAATATATTTTCAGTATGTGTGTTTTTTCCCTGGTGTCTGCCGACTCCCACGGAGGTTGTAAATCCCCAAATCCAAACACAAGAAGTCCATGTCAGGAGGCAATGACCCACCACTTTGGACTCTATTCAACATCTACCCAAAGAATATCCTTGGCAAAGAGCAGTGACAGCAGAATAGTGGTAAAAATAGCAATCATTCTCTCGGTTGTCAACTAAATATAACTCCTAATGGCTAAAGTTCTATAAACTAATCAATTTTTTTTTTGTTCTAACAAAATAGTTTGAAAATCAATGTTACCTTGGACACACAAATTCAGTATGACATCAGATATTCCAATTATCATACATTAGTTGTTTTACATCATTATCTTAGAATTTCCAGTGTTCCAATGTTTCCTATACAGAGTGAAGGGAGAATAGAAGAAATAGAATTTACTGTACACTTTTCTCTCTGTAGGAAATTGTATATTCTGTATACACTGAAAAAGATAATGCTGAACCATCTGTAGATAATTCTAAAGAGAAAATAAGTTTAGTAAGCAATGGAGAGGACTTCCCGGATGGTCCAGGGACTAAGCCTGCATGCCCCAGTGCAGGGCACCTGGGTTCGATCTCTGGTTGGGGAACTGGATCCCGCATGCTGCAGCTAAGACCAGCAAGCCAAATCAGTATTAATAAATGAAACAATGGAGAATATTGGAGCCTCGGTTTCAGGTAAACCTCCTGGGGAAGCCAAAGGTTGAAGGGAACTTGAAGTTGGCCAACTGGCTGCCATGTGGTTTTGTGAAGCTAAGGGAGAGCAGCAGCATTGACAAATGAGTGCTTCAGTAGACAACTGCCCCGTGAGAACCTGTTACTGAAGAGAAAGGAAAGTGACTTAGGATGCACAGTGCAGGGGAAGGGGCACAGAACTAGGAGAAGTAAAGTTAAAACTAGAACAGACTGGGGAGGGTTGAAAGGCAAAAATTCATGCCAAATGTAGTTCTCTTTTCAAGCTCCTCTAATGAAAAGCAGATATGACTATCATGTCTGCAAGATTTATTCATTCAAGAACATCAGAATCAATTCTACCTTTCCCCTGAAAGGGGCCATGCATTAAACCTTTGCTCTATACAGTTCAACCAGGAGATAGACTAGGCTGTATACCGTTTTCCCCTATTATACTGTTTTGTGCCTCAAGACATTTTCCTTTACAGCACTAAATAGGGGTTGTCATGTGAAATTTACATATATGATTGTTTGATAAAGGTCACTCTCCCCCATTAAACTACAAGTTCCCCAATGACAAAAATGTTGTCTTCTTTTTTCACTAACCATTGGTTCCTAGTGTCTGGCATGTTGCCTAACACGTAGGAGACACTCATTTATTGAATGAATGGATGAAGCCCACTTGACCTTCCACTTTTGTCTCCTTTCTGTCTTCCTTTCCTGCTCAGTATTTTCTGGCTTTCCTCTATTCATTTTACTTCCAGATCAAAACCAAAATTCATCTCAACTCTTCCATATATTAGGTTCTTTTCATCAACAGCCCGAAAGAACCCAATCAAGCTAGGAGTAGTCTCTTTTGCCTCCAAACTACCCATATGTCTATCCCTTAGAACAAAAATTAGAAACCTTAGATATTCCTATACCAGAAGAAGTCCTGGGAATGGTGAGCAACATGGTGGTTCCAAGTGCAGAAACTGGGTTTGTGTTACACTTCGGTACAGTTCACCAAATGTGATCCTACATGAGCTGTTTAATCTTTCCAAGTCTTAGTTTCTGCAACTATAAAATGAGGATGATAATAAAATCATCCACTTCCAATGGTTATTTTAATGATATAATGACTTTCTTAACAAACATAAAGTGTCTGGTGCTGGAAAGCCCTATAAAGTATCAGCTATCATAATTTCAGTGACCACAAGGCCTAACATGGACCATGTTATATATTTTTGAATCTGGTTCCCAATTTGCATGCCTAAACTGAACAACAGAGCTAAATGTTAGCTCTTTGTCCCCTGCTGCCTGTTACATCTCACTGGCAGTTTCCTTGCCCAGGTATCTAGGCTGCAGAAATGTCTGCTCTGGGATGAGAGGGCTGGGGCAGGGGTCATGGGGTCACAGGGTCATGAAGAACCTGATGAAAATCAGAGCCCAGTGGCCAGTTGTTTTTCCAGGGCAGAGGTTCCTCTGTTTCCACTCTTGGTCTTTGGGCATCTCTGCGATGGCTGTGCCTTGTCTCTCCAGGGAAGTCATCTGTGCCTAGACCGACAGCCTCTTCCAAGAGCTCTCCTCTCTCACAGCCCCCTTCCCAACACCAGCAGGTTCCTGTGGTTGAATTCCTGTGTCACTGGAGAAGGAATGCTTTATAACTCTTCTTCAAACATCTCAAGTTTTCTCTCCAAATCTGGAGAGAGAGAGAGAGGTTTCTGTGGCACACAGCTCAGCAGGCAGAAATGGTTGGGGTTTTACAGGGAGGGGAGGTGGGAGGCTGCCCAGAGCAGCTAGGGGGCCAGGGTCCCTGCACCAGCCACTGCTTGCAAGAGAGCTTTTCTGAGAGAAATGGGGAAGTGTGGATACACTGTCAACATTTCTGCATTTTGCTTTCCAGACAAGCCTAAGAAATCAGAATGACAGGTAGAGTCCCCTGTTGGGCGAAAGCGGCTTTTTGCAGTCCAGTTTAGACGGTTGCAGCAGGGAGGAAAATGGAGTCCCCTAGGCCCACGTCTCCTTGTCCAGGAGGTGGGGAGGAGTAAGGAACAAGCAGCCCTCCAGCCTGTCTTCCAGTTGACGCCCCCGAGACTGGAAACTGCTCCAGGTGGGGAGGGAGTGGGGGGGGGGGGCAGGATGAGGAACACATGTACACCCATGGCTGATTCATGTGAATGTATGGCAGAAACCACCACAATAATGTAAAGTAATTAGCCTCCAATGAAAATAAATTTTTAAAAAACTGCTCGGGGATAAGACCAGCAATGTCCACAAAGCCACACTGCAGCTTTCTAGTCGGGGGTCGGTGACTGTAGAGATGGAAACTGAGTTGTCAGGGACCCTAGGGGGTGCCTAGAAACCACAGACCAGAAGAGCTGGGAGGTGGGGCATGTGCTGAGAGAGATCCTGCTTGCAGAATTGCAATCCTGCTTGCAGAATTGCCCTGGGAAGAGAAAGCCCACAGAGGTGCGGCATTCTCAGCCACGACAGGAAGGCTGCCGCCAAGGGGCCTGTCCCTTAAAAGCAGGCACCCTGAGCTGTGTGTCCAGGCTCAAAGGCCAGGGCAGAGAAGTCTTGTGGATCAGTTTTGTGTATGAGGTGTGGAATCAAACTTTCACACAATTAGAGAACCTCTTTTACACAATCGAATCACAAGGCAGAAGCTCTGTGTTTTCTTAAAATTTCGTTTGTGGGAAATGAGAGAGAGGGAAGCAAGAGTTTGTCATCATCTTCATCCCCACCTGGTTTTTCTTCTCGGCCTGGTTTCAAAACCCATACATATAATCCTCACCTTTGAAATTAACCTTACTTTTCAAAATTTCTTGGGGCTTCCCTTGTAGCTCATTCAATAAAGAATCTGCCTGCAATGCAAGAGACCCGGGTTCAATTCTGAGTCAGGAAAATCCCCTGGAGAAGGAAATGGCAACCCACTCCAGTATTCTTGCCTGGAGAATTCCATGGACAGAGGAGCCTGGTGGGCTACAGTCCATGGGGTCGCAAGAGTCGGATATGACTGAGTGACTAAACCACCACTTTCATTTCTTACTGCTTTTTTTTTTCTCTAAGTTTCCATTTAGATAAATCTCTTTCACCAGTGGGATGTCTAATGAAAGATGTAGGGGGTCTAATTTGGGAACATTTTCTTAATGGTTATACCTCTTGGGAGGAAGGTTGAAAATACTTAAAATATTGGCGAATTTAACATTTTTTTTCCAAAGCTGACAAATAATTAGAACTCCAAAACAAACAAAAAAAGAAGTCTTGGGGCTTGGGGAGGGACCCTTACTCTTTATTTAAATGGAAAAATTAAATTAATTTCCAGAAGAGAAATTTTAATTTTTGTGGAACCACCAGTCTTACTAAAATTACTCCAAAAGTGTGAGTTGCTCAGTTGTGTCCAGCTCTTTTGGACCCCTATGGAGCCAGCCAGACTCCTCTGTCCATGGGATTTTCCAGGCCAGAATACTGGACTGGGTTGCCATTCCCTCCTCCAGGGGATCTTCCCAACCCAAGGATTGAACCAGGATCTCCCATATTGTGGATAGATTCTTTACCATCTGAGCCACCAGGGAAACCCAAACTGAGCCGCTAATACTCCAATACTACTTCCTAGCTTCAGTCGATACTATTGTTAACGTTACCATTGTTAGGCAAATATTCTAAAGCCGTACTGATTTACTTCAGCAACCATGTACATCTCGAACTTATAGATCATGAAAACCAAACACTCATTAAAAATTTTTTTTTAATTTGTTTACTTTTAATTGAAAGATAATTGCTTTACAATGTTGTGTTGGTTTCTGCCATACAACAACGTGAATCACCCATAGGTATACATATGTCCCCTCCCTCTTGAACCTCCCTCTCACCTCCCACCCCAAGGTTGTCAACCTCTAGGTTGTCAAAACACTCTTATTTTTAAAGTGAGTTTTTATTTTTGATTGCGCTAGGTCTCTGTTGCTGCTCCCAGGCTTTACCGCTCTGTGGTGAGCAGGGACCGCTTTGGTCGTGGTGCAGGGGCTTCTCACTGTGGCTCTTGTCGCAGGGCCTCAGGACTTATGGCTCACAGGCTTAGTAGCTCCACAGCAGGCAACCAGGGACCAGGGATTAAGCCAGCGTCCCCTGCATTGCCAGGTAGATTCTTAACCACTGGGCTACCTGGGAAGCCCCAAACACCCTTATTTTAATAATGCATTACACTGATGTAGCATTTTCCAATTTTCACCATGCTCTTAGATACATTATTAGACACATCTATTTCTCCAAATGATCTTCTGAAAGCAAGCATTATCATTTTTTGTTTTGTTTTTAACTAGCTTATTTCTTGAAAACTACACTCCCACACACAGCAACAAATTCAACTAGAAGAGCACAAACAGAAAGTTAAAGTTCTCTTAACCTGTCCCCACTCATCTCCTCCTGACCTTAGGCATTCTTTCCAAGCCAGGCTTCAATAGTACATGAACCATGAACTTCCAGATGTTCAAGCTGGATTTAAAAAAGGCAGAGGAAACAGAGATCAAATTGCCAACATCCATTAGATCATTGAAAAAGCAAGAGAGTTCCAGAAAAACATCTACTTTTGCTTTATTTACTATGCCAAAGTCTTTGACTTGTGGATCACAACAAACTATGGAAAATTCATAGAGATGGGACGACCAGACCACCTGACCTGCCTCCTGAGAAATCTGTATGCAGATCAAGAAGCAACAGTTAGAACAAGACATGGAACAACAGACTGGTTCCAAATAGGAAAAGGAGTATGTCACGGCTGTATATTGTCACTGTACTTGACTTATATGCAGAGTACATCATGAGAAATGCAGGGCTCAAGAAGCACAAGCTGGAATCAAGATTGCCAGGAGAAATATCAATAACCTCAGATACACAGGTGAAAGTGAAAGTGAAGTCACTTTCATTGCGACCCTGTGGACTGTAGCCTACCAGGCTCCTCCCTCCATGGGATTCTCCAGGCAAAAATACTGGAGTGGGTTGCCATTTCCTTCTCCAGGGGATCTTCCTGACCCAGGGATCGAAGCTGAGTCTCCTGCATTGCAGGCAGACGCTTTAACCTCTGAGCCACCAGGGAAGCCCGACACACAGATGACACCACCTTTATGGCAGAAAGAGAAGAACTGAAGAGTCTCTTGATGAAAGTGATTGATTCTGAATGCCTTTGATTCACAGACTGGAAGGCTCCTTAGAAGCATCTAGTTTCATCTTTCACCACGATGTGGCCTCGCGTTTGCCTCATGCTTTACTGTCTTCCGATTATTTTGCCATTTACGTGTTTCTGTGACCCTCCATGACCACAATGTGAGAGCAGGTTCTTTGTCTTCATAAGTTTTGTAGCCCCTTCACCCAGGCAGGACTTAACCCGGCACGGAGGCTCTACATGTTTTGGTTGCATCCTTCCCTGTTTCTCTGTTGTCCTTAAATTTCCCCCCACTATTATCCACCTGTTGCCCAGGCAGCCTGAGCTCTTCCAGCAGCAATGCAGGCTTGATGGAGAACCAGGCTCCTTGGCTTTGCTGCCAAAAGAAAGACTTGAGACAGGTTTCTGGGCTACACGTTTAGCTTTATCATTTTTCTTCTTTCATTTGTCAGTTATGTACCTACTGTGGGCTAGGTATACTGCCAGGGCCTCGGTGTACAGAGATGAACAACTCTGTCGGAGTTACCTTCTGTGTGAATGACCGATTCAGTGTGAGACACACAAATACAGAATCACCTCTCCTGACATGGGCACTGAAGGTTCTATGAGAGAGACTACCAAAGCAGATATAACCTAGACTGGGAGGTCAGGGGAGGCAACTCTGAAGAAGTGAAATTTAAACTGAGACCAAAGGCTATGGAAGGGATCCAGGACTCACAGAACGGGGAGGAAAAGGAGGCCTGTTTAGGGAGCCACGTGCACAGTCACCAAGGCGAGACAGAGTTTGGAGGAGGAGACTCTTCTGGTGCCCCACGTTACATACTCTCAGCCCTCCTCTGTTTCAACCACAGCTATGATGGACACTCCCCCCACAGCTCAAACTTGCATCCATCAGACAGCCACCCACCCCAAGCCTCTGAGCATCTTTCTCCTTTCTCTGTCAATGGCACAAGTGCAGCCTAGAAACTCCAGGATATTAGTGCTGCCCCATTCCCACCCCTCACCAGGCAACCCTCAGCAGTGGGGGACACACATGTCCCAGCGTCCCCTCCTTTAAGTGAACATCACTGGGAGGCATTCTGTATTCTCAGCAGAAGAAAGACATGTTACTTAGAACAGCAACCTCCAAAAAAGGCTCTCTTTGTTTTTGCCTCTTCTTTTCTTATTCTTCTCATGCCGTCACTCCTTTCAGATCCCTGATCTGCCCCTCACTTCCAATTTGCCCCTAAGTCATTTCAAAGAAACTCAATGTAGGATATACACACATTAGAGGAGCTGGAAGAGGGTCTTAAAAGGGAGTGGGCAAAGATGGGAGTAAAGCAGGGTGAGGCTAGGATTGTAGGGTGGAGCAGGCTGTACAGAGCTGAGAATGTTATACTGTACGGCTCTATGGTTCTGGGTGCAGACTGGGTTGTAGTAGCTGAGCAAAGTAGGAGGCTCACACGGTAGCCCAGGCAACAGAAGATACTGTCTTGTAGTGTGATGTCAGGCATCCCAGGTGGCACTACCGGGAAAGAACCTGCCTGCCAGGGCAGGAGACATAAGAGACACAGGTTTGATCCCTGGGTTGGGCAGTTCCCCTGGAGGAGGATCCAGGTCAGCTCACTCTAGCATTCTCTCCTGGAGAATCCTCATGGACAGAGGGGCCTGTCCACAGGTGGGCTACAGTCCAGAAGGTTGCGAAGAGGCAGATACAACTAAAGCAATTTAGCACGCACGCATACACGCACCGTAATGTTGGCAGAGGTGATTAAAAAGACACAGACAGGACTTCCCCGGTGGTCCAGTGACGAAGAAGCAGCCAGCTACCACTGCTGGAAACACAGGCTCAGTCCCTAGTCTGAGACGGTCATGCATGCGCAAGGCAGCTAAGCCCAAGTGCCCCAGCTCCTGAGCCCGTGATCTAGAGTTTGGGAGCCATAGCTCCTGAGCCCACAGGCCAGAGAGCCTGTGCTCTGCAAAGAGAGAAGCCCACGCTCCTCACCTGGAGAACGGCTCCCCGCTCACCAGCAGCAGACAGCCCCCACAGCCAAAGAGAGAGACAGACAGGTTGGAACACGGTTTTGGGGGGTTTGGTTGCACTGGGTCTTCACTGATGCTCACGGGCTTTCTTGAGTGGCAGCAAGCGGGGGCTCCTCTTCGTTTTGGTGCACGGGCTTCTCACTACAGTGGCTTCTCTTGTTCCAAAGCACAGGCTGGAGGCACACAGACTCAGGAGCTGCAGTGTGCAGGCTCTAGAATGTGCCGCCTTCAGGAGCTGTGGCACATGGGCTTAGTTGCCCATATAGCATGTGGAATATTCCCAGACCGGGGATCAAACCCCTGTCCCCTGCATTTGCAGGCAGTTCCTTATCCACTGTACCACATGCCGGGGAAGTCCTGGGATGTGTTTTAAAAGTAGGATGATCTGCACTTGCTGATGGGTTGGGTTAGAGAAAGGAAGGGATCAAGGATGCCTTTGCTTGGGTTACTGAGTGGATGGTGGTAATGTGTAACTGAGAATGGAAGCATGGCGAAGGAACAAGATTGAGCAGGAAAATTGAGTGTAATTTAGCACTCACAAAATCTAAGATATCTGTGTGACATCCAGGGAGAAAACATCATTATGCATTTGTTTATATGAGTCAGGAACTCAAGGGTGGCCAGCAATGTAGATGTGGGATCATCTGTTTATGCACAGTGCTTAAACCAAGGGACTAGATAGGCAGAGAAGACAAGAGGATTCACAGTGAAGCTCCGGAACGCCATCATTCAGAATTTGAAAAGACCCTGATGCTGGGAGAGATTGAAGGCAGGAGCAGAAGGGGACGACAGAGATGAGATGGTTGCATGCCATAACCAGCTCAGTGGACATGAGTTTGAGCAAGCTCCGGGAGATAGTGAAGTACAGGGAAGCCTGGCGTGCTCCAGTCCATGGAGTGGCGAAGTCAGACATGACTGAGTGACTGAGCAACAGCAAAGGGGGCAAGAGGGCAGCAGAAATAGAAGAGACTGTGATCTCACACAGTCCAAGAGGGGAGAGAGTTTCACGAAGGAAGGGGTGGTCAGCTCTTCTGAATGCTGCTCAGAAGTGGGATAATTTGAGGATGTAAAACTACCATCTTCTCTCATATCTTTCATCAGCATTAATCACAAAAGGATCACACCCTTAGGCCAGGCGTCCCAAGTGCAACCAAGCTACTTTTAAAAATCAGCAGCTGACTCAAGGCACAAACTAAATGCTTTGTCTGGCTTAGGAGACATCTCACTCAGAGATCCTTAGATCTGTGTGCCCCCATCTGCCTTGGTCTCTCTCTTCCTACCTGTTTCCAAGCTGCTGAACTTCTAGATCTGATCCAAGTCCTTGAGTTCTTCTAGCCCCAAAAAAATGATTGTATGAGTTTTATAGAGCACTCTGTTACTTTTCTAGGACTGGATGACTTGGACAGCAAAAATGTAAACACTCTGGAGCGCAAGGTGTCGGCAAAGCTGGTTTGGTTCTGAGGCCTCTCCTTGCCTTGCAGATGGCCATCTTCATCCTTGTGTTCACGTGGCCTTCCTTCTGCGTGCATCTGCGTCCTAATCTCTCCTTTTAAGGACACCAGTCATTTTGGACAAAGGCCCACCTTAATGACCTCGTTTTACCTTGCTGTTGTTCCAAGTCATGCCCAACTCTTTGCAGCTTCATGGACTGCAGCAGGCCAGGCTTCCCTTTCCTTCACTATCTCCCGGAGTTTGCTCAAACTCATGTCCATTGAGTCAGTGATGCCACCCAACCATCTCATCCTCTGTTGTCCCCTTCTCCTCCCATGCTAGGGATTGAATTCTGAGGTGCTGGGGATTAGGACATTAACATATGATTGAGGGGACACAGTTCAGCCCATAACTAATATATTAGTCTTCAAGTCTTGAGCCTGTCTTACACCCAATACTTTATATCGCCCCCTCTCTCACCCTTCTGTTGCCCCTCCTACCTTCCCACTGGTAACCACCAGTCTGTTCCCTATTACTGTGAGCTGCTTCTTTCTTGGGACATTCATTTGATTGTTGTATTTTTTTTAGGTTCCACATATAAGCGATACCATACAATATTTATTTTCCTTTGTCTGACTTATTTCTATTACCATAATGCCCTTCAAGTCCATTCACGTTGCTGCAAATGACAATATTTAGTTCTTTTTTGTGGCTGAGTAGTATTTCATTGTATGGGGCTTCCCAGGTGGTGCTAGGGGTAAAGAACCTGCCAGCCGATTCAGGAGACATAAAGAGATGTGGGTTTAATCCCTGGGTCAGGAAGATCCCCTGGAGGAGGGCATGGCAACCCACTCCAGTATTCTTGCCTGGAGAATCCCATGGACAGAGGAGCCTGGCAGGCTACAGTCCATGGGGTCGCAGAGTCTGACATGACTGAGCAAGCACGCAAGCGAGTATTTCATTGTGTGTGTGTGTGTGTGTGTGTGTGTGTGTGTGTGTGAGCCGTACCTGCGTTACCCATTTGCCTGCTGATGGACACTGGGTTGTTTTCATGTCTTGGCAACTGTAAGGAGTGCTGCTGTGAGTGTAGGGCTGCATGTGTCCTTCCCAGTTATAGTTTGATCTGGATATATGTCCAAAGTGGATCATACGGCAACGCTATTGTCAGTCTTGCGAGCCACAGTGGCTGCACCGATTTACAGTCTCACCCTCCCAGTGTGTGCGAGTGGTTCTCCACATCCTTGCCAACGTTTAGTATCTGTAGATTTTTTGATAATGGCCACTCTGTCAGGTATAAAGTGATACCTCTTTGTGGTTCTGTTTTGTATTTCCCTGATGATTAGCCATGTTGAACATCTCTTCATGTGACTATTGGCCATCTGTATTTCCTCTTTGGAAAAATTTCTATTCAGTTTTTCTGCCCATTTTTTAATCAGGCTATTCGTGTTTTTTTTTTTTTTTTGGATGTTGAGTTGTATGAGCTGTTTATATATGTTGGTTATACCCTTATTGGGCATATCATTTGCAAATATTTTCTCCTATTCAGTAGGCTGTCTATTCATTTGTTGATGGTTTCCTTTGCTGTGCAAAAGTTTTTAAGTTTAATTAGGTCCCATTAGTTTATTTTTGTTTTTATTTCCTTTACTGTAGGAGACAGATCCAAAAAAAAAATAAAAGTTGTTGTGATTTATGTCAGATTGCTGCTGTTTCACATAGCCTTTAGCTTTGTTTGGCTGTCGAGACTTGCTTTAATCACTCGGGTTTAAAGTTACCACACCGTTGGCCTCTGTACACAGTAATTCATCAGGAATACATGGACCGGTCCCAGGAAAATTCACTGAGACGTGTACGACCTTTCTTCACTGAAGTTTGGTGCTCTGCGCCGTAGGAGGTCAGCTTGCCAGAAGTAGTCCTTTTCTCCCAGCAGCTCTTCAGCTCAGATTAGCCAGTGATGGCCAGTACTCTAAGAGTGCTATTGGGGGTGGGGAGATTTATTTCATGACTATCCCCTGAGACTATATGATCATGTAATTAGAAAACTGAAAGAATTCACATTGTGCAACCGGATTTTCAGGATGATCAGAGATGCTCTCCATCTCCCAAGTCACCCCAAGTGCCTTCAAAAGCCGACCGCCCCTGACTCCCTCCAGTTATACCATTTGTATTAGATCATGCCTATGTTTAAACATTTCCGTGTCTCTTTCTTCCTTGTTTCATCAAACTTTTCTCCTTTCATAAGCCAGCCCTACCAGCCTACCATCCATGATAAAATAATGCAGCCCTTTCTGGAGCCCCTCTCCCCACGGATGCAGCCGTTTCTCCTCGTGGTCTGGAAGCTGACCTTGCCTCTTCCCACCTGTCCCGTAGTTCTCGCTCGGAACACCATCCTGCACGCAGGCCTCGCCCTTCCTGGAGCCCTGCCTGCCACTGTATGCCAGGTTTCCCATGATTCTCTTCAAAATCCCAGAGGCCTTGCTATCCATCCATAATTCAGCCTTTTACCTTACCTTCTTTCCCTTTTCTATTGAATTATAATTGATTTACAATATTGTGTTAGTTTTAGATATACAGCAAAATGATTCAGTTATATATATATTCTGATTATTGATTCAGATTATTTTCATTATAGGTTATTGTAATGTAATAACTTATAGGTTATTCATTATGTATTTATTATAGGTTATTATATTATAAAATAGTGAATATAGTTCCCTGTGTTCTATAGTAAATCCTTGTTGCTTATCTATTTTGTATACAGTAGTTTTCATCTCTTAATTCCATACTCCTAATACGGAGTTAATATGGAGTCCCTTTCACTCTCCCGTTTGGTAGGCATAAGTTTGTTAGAAAACAAATGTCTATGAGTTTGTTTCTGTTTGACTAATACATTAATCTGTATTACTTTTGTATTCCAGACATAAGTGGTATATAATATTTGTCTTTCTCTGTCTGTCTTTATCTTTCCCTGATAGCTCAGTTGGTAAAGAATCCACCTGCAATACAGGAGACCCTAGTTTGATTCCTGGGTCGGAAAGATCCCCTGGAGAAGGGATGAACTACCCACTCCAGTATTCTTGGGCTTCCTTTGTGGCTCAGCTGGTAAAGAATCCGCCTGCAATGTGGGAGACCTGGGTTCGATCCCTGGGTTGGGAAGATTCCCTGGAGAAGGGAAAGGCTACCCACTCCTGTATTCTGTCCTGGAGAATTCCGTGGACTGTATAGTCCATGGAGTGGCAAAGAGACAGACAGGACTGAGCAACTTGCACTTCTCTGTCTGACCTCCCTCACTGTTTCAGTGCTCATTCTGTACACTAGTCTGAACTCTTCATCCAAACTGTAAAGTCCTCTCTAGTCTCACCACCTGGCACTGACATAGTTCAAGCCCTAAAGTCTCTCACCAGAATGACTTTAATAACACCTGACTGGTCTGATAGAGTCCCTCCTCTACTTAAAAGCCCTTTACAAGCCCTCAGGATGAAGTTCATCCGCTTAACCAGCACACACAGCCTCGCATGTTCCCGCCTCGCTGGCCTTCCGCCTTCACCTCCCAGCTTTCTCCTCCCTTAGGACCACACACAGCTTCGGCCCCAGCCGCACGGAGCCGCTTGCTCCCTGAAGCTGGTCTTCTAGCCTGCGCTGCTCACGTGCCGTTACCTAATTGTGCTTCCATGGCTCATCCCCCTCGTGTTTCAGTGCAGCTAGAGTGAAACCTGGCCTTCCCTGGTAGCTCAGCTGGTAAAGAATCTGCCTGCAATGCAGGAGACCCCGGTTCAATTCCTGGGTCAGAAAGTTCCCCTGGAGAAAGGATAGGCTACCCTCTCCAGTATTCTTGGGCTTCCCTGGTAGCTCAGCTGGTAAAGAATCCACTGCAGTGCAGGAGACTGAGTCTGATCCCTGGGTTGGAACGATCCCCTGGAGGAGAGAATGGCAACCCACTCCATATTTCTTGCCCAGAGAATCCCATGGATAGAGGAGCCTGGCAGGCTACAGTCCGTGGGGTCACAAAGAGTTTGACACAACCGAGCAACTAAGCGTGGCACAGCATGAAACCCCCTCCAAGAAGTCTTCCCTCATTTGTTTAGTTAGTTACTGAGTTTAAAGAATCTTTTTTTTTTTTTTTGCAGTTTTTAAAAATTGAAGTATCCTTAATTTACAATGTTGTATTAGTTTCAAGTGTTGAAAAATTTCAACTTTTCAAGTGAGCAAAGTGATTCAGTTACACAAACATACACACAGACACACATATAGTTTTTTAGATTTTTTTCCATTATAGGTTACTGCAAGATACTGAGCAGAGTTCATTTATCCTGTTGTTTACCTGTTTTATATATAGTGGTATGTACCTGTTAATCCCAACCTCCTAATTTACCTCCCCACCCCATGCAGTCTTCCTTCATTTAGACACCCCTGTCCATGCTTCCGAAGCACCCCGTTGCTGCCACTCCCAGCGCTTCTTGGCCTGTCTGTAAACACTAATTCATTTTAGCAGCAGAGGTAGTCTTCTTTTACAACTGCTATACAATAACAATAAAATATCCCACAAATACTTGTTTGGTGATTAGAAGAATTTGCTACTGGTTTCCTGCCCGCTGTTTCTTCTCATTGCTTCCCTACATGTTGGTGCCATAGTTCCTGTTAGAACAGATACTTTGTATCTCTCCTACCCAAATGCTGCTGATGGATGATGTGACTAACAAAATCCATCCTCTTCAGTTTAGAATTCAGGATCCTTGGCAATCTGATCCCTACTCTGCATAGACCACAATTCTACTCCCCATTTTGTAAGAGTGTGTCTTTTGCTTTCCAAACCTGGGAATTACCTCAAACCTGAGTGGCCTGCCTGGACGGAGTCCTCTTGTTTCCCCTCCTGCGTCTCCTATCAGTGCCGGACCATTCTCCAAGCCTCAGGTCAATCCCATCTCCTCTAAAAAACATTCCCAGATTCCCCCTCTGCATGGTTATAATTAATTTTTTCCTCACTATTTTTATAACATTTTGATATCTAATTGTAGTGTTCATTTCCATTTGCTTTATATGAGGGGAGTATATGTGTGTGTTTATATGTGTGTGTTTGTGTGTGTGTGTTTGTGTGTGTGTGTTTGTGTGTGTGTGTTCCCCACTGGATCCTGGGACCTAGATGGTAAGGCCTCCAGGGTACCTAGGAAGTAGATCATGCTCAGTGAATGTACTAAACTAAACCTTTTTGTGGGAAGAAGCCCCAAGCTACATTCTGGCTTCTGTTCCAGGCACAGCTGCTTATAACCTTGGGCAGGTCCTCTACGTTCTTTTGGTTTCCCTTGCTTCATCTCTAAAATAAGATTAATCATATCAAGGATGCTGTGAAAATTAATTATTTATCATTTTGAAAGTGCCTTGATATCTTTAGAGATTGGCATATCTATTTTTGTGGCATCCTTCTCACCAGGGCTTGCCATTCTTTTAAAAGAAACATGCAAAGGAGAGGCAGGGACTGTTCAAAGAACAATTTTTTCAGAAGCTGAAATAATTATATCCTGTATTTCAGACAAGGTCACCTTTTACCCTTAGTAGCAAATGATGGAGTCTTGAAGAAACCTGTTTTTCCTACTAGTGACTTTAAAGTGATTATAGTATTTATGCACAGTTTTTAAAAGATGAATAAAGATTCCAGCACGCAGAGCACAGAGATTTCCCTGAGGGAAGAAATAAATGAAGTAAACTTTTAAAACATTCCTAATGTAAATGACCTTCATAGGCACAAGTCACCTGTTGTGCGTCCTGGTCAAGGCTAGCAGTAGAAACACTCACTTGAGTGTTCAAGACATATCCAAAGTCAAGGGTAAATGAAGCAAAGTCACTGATGTAATAACTGATGTTTCAGACACATCAACTCAATTCTCACAGTACTTTCATGAGATACCCAGGGCACATCTTACTAACCCCCTTTGTGGTGGAGGAAATTGCAAGCCTCTGTGGTTATGCAACTTATCCAAGGTCACTCCGTAAACAGCAGAGCCAGAACTCAACTCAGTCTTTTGACTCAAGACCAGGGCTTCTCCCAGTCCCCTCACTGCATCTCAGCCCTAGTGCCATGAACTCTGAACAGGACACCGAGGCTGCTGTAGAAGATGTGCTTAGTTGCTCAGTTGTGTCCAACTCTTTGCGACCCCATGGACTGGAGCCCACTAGGCTCCTGTCCACAGGATGCTCCAGGCAAGAATACTGGAGTGGGTAGACATTCCCTCTCTAGAGGATCTTCCCAACCCAGGGATCAAACCCAAGTCTCCTGCATTGCAGGCAGATTCTTTACCTCTGAGCCACCAGGGAATCCTGAAGGAGGGGGATAGACTGATTTTTTAAAAAACAGGTAAAAAGGCGAAAAAGATGAAAAACAAAAACTGAGGTCGGGGCTGGGTCCCCTGGGTAGAGATCTATTGCCTCTGGTCTGACGTTAACCTCCACCCCGTCTCTGCTTGCCAAGAGATGACACAGACCTTGCTGACCCTGGTGCTCAAGTCTGGCATAAAAGATCCGTGCTCAGCAGCTCCCAGGGCAGATGGAAACAGTTTGACCTTGCCCAACAACTGGCCCTTCTCCAAGCATCATTCCTCCTGGAGATAGCCACATTGTTAAACTTAACCACGTGGGCATCTGTAATGCAACCTGTGGCGCTTATTACCTTTTTTAATGAATGGGGTGTAACAGATCAGAGTTTTACAGACAGACCTAATAAGCAGGCCCACTTATTTTTCCAGTCATTAGACGGCTCCACAGCCTGCTTTGCTATCTCTCTTAGGTCATTTCCACACTCAGAGTTATAGATGTGGGGGGAGGAGGAGGCAGGCTGTCATTTCTTAAGAGCCAAAGGTGACGGCAAGCTGAGCCCCTGAGAGGCCACCAAGGTGGTTTGGTTTTTAAATTGGGACATACGCACCAGGTTTTCACTTCTTATAGATTTTATTATCATTATTTTTGTTCAGATGAAATAATTCAACGTCAGCTAATTTGGAGATTTTCTATCGAGAGAGAAGAAAAGCAGATTATAGTGAAATGGGGTTAAGCTGGAAAGGGAAGGCAGCAGAAGTTTTTCCCAAGCATGAGTACAGTCTCAGCCCAGATGCCTTCCTTCAGCCAGAATGAAACAACAGTCTTATTCTCTCTCTTTCATAACTCCAGCCCAGTTTACTTTTTAAAATTCTGTAGCACGATGTGTTTACAGAAATCCACCCGAGCATATGTAGTTATATTTCTTTCTTCCGCAAAGATTTCGATTTCACGGTTTCAAAAAGTTTACCTATAATGTCTCAGCCTAAAGGAAATAGCTGTTTACATTCCTTTAGTTCTCCTAATCTTTTTCCACATATACACATACTTTTCACATGATTCGTATCATAGAGTATGTATGATTTCGTGTTTCTAATGGAGATTTTTTTTTCAAGTCATCAAGGATGGCTTGAGACCCTATTCTCTAATTCTTACATTTCAAAAGAGAAGATTTTGATTTTAAAGTGATTTAAGTTACTATAAAAACTGAGTTGCAAGAAATTTTCTAAAAGCTGAGTTGCAAAAAAGAAAAAAAAAAAACACTGAGGTGTTGGAAGAGTTGCTTCAAATGGAGTAATTGTTTAATTTAGTTTCTGAGAAGCCTCTACCGTAATCTCATTAAGTCATAGTGAAGTCGCTCAGTCATGTCTGACTCTTTGCGACCCCATGGACTGTAGCCCACCAGGTTCCTCTGTCCATGGGATTTCCCAGGCAAGAATACTGGAGTGGGTTGCTGTTTCCTTCTCCAGGGATCAAACCCACGTCTCCAGCATTGAGGGCAGACATTTTACTGTCTGAGCCACCAGGGAATCCCTCATTAAGTCATAATCTCCCTATTTGTCTTGACTCTGCCCTTTGTTCCATGTCCTTCATGTGCTGTTTCTAAGAATCAAGTGCCACTGCGAACTTTATAAAAGAAAAACATTTCTTAGAGATTTCAAACAGAGAAAATGGAGACTATGAGCCTTGTGATCCAGAAGCGCAATCAATTCCCATCAGCTGGAACCAGAGGGAAGACAGCAGGAGTGCTTGTGCCTGAGAGACTGGACAATCCCAAGGATCCAAGAGGAGCTCTAGAAGCAGACAGAAGAAGGTGAAGAGGTTCTTGGAGACGGCATCGACGGCTTCCTTTGTCTAGAACTTGTTAAACTGCCTCTTGCCAGCTAAAAGTGTCAACCTGCAAACTTGTTCTCTTTATGGATAAAGTGGGAAGGGAAAAGACAGACTGGATGCCTTCCCTCTTTACTCTCGTCCAAGAAATAAAATGATGAAAGATCCCCCAGTTCCCTTATGACTTATGTGCAATAGAAAGGAGTAAAAAGCAAAGTTTAGCATATTATGCCATGTTCAAGACAAAAGCGTTAACTTCAGAGGTGTACTGTGGCGAATTTAAGTTGCATATTTTAAAAAGGAAGAGCAAAATGCAGTGTCATAGCCAGCCCCAAGTTTACCCAAAAGAATCTAACTAGGAAATGGAAAATCTAACCAATTTTGTGATTTATCTATTGCTGCTTAACAAATCACCCCCAAATTTAGTGGCTTAAAATGACATTCCTTTTCAGTTTGGGGGAGTCAAGAATCTGGAGACGGCTTCGCTGGGTGGTTCTGGCTCCAGGTTTTCCATGAAAAGACTTGCTGGGGTTGAAGGACCCTCTTCAGCCTCACTCATGCGCTGTTGTCTGGAGGCTTCAGCTCCTGGCTGGCTGTCCACAGAATCAGACCTACAGGATCTCTATCGGGCTGCTGAGCTTGCTCACAATAGGGTGGCTAGCTTCCCTTAGAGTGGCTGATGAGAGAGAGAAGAAAGTTAGCATGGCTTTCATGACCTAATCACAGAGCTTCACTTCCACCATATTCTGTTCATTAGAAGACACTTCAGCCCCGCACTCCAGGGGCGAGGAATTTACCTCTGCCTTTTAGGGGAAGGACATCAAAGAATTTCTGGATATATTTTTAAACTAGAGTACAACAAACTTTTTAAAATGGGGCAGCTGGAGGTATAAAGGGCTGCAGAGGGGATACCAGCTTCTAGAACAGAGCATAGAAGCGAGATATACGGGAAAGCCCAGCTCCTAACCTCACTACCACTCCCAGAAACTGAAGACAGTCAGATCCTGAGGAGTCTCACCAACACTCCCAAATCTGGAGAGAAATATATTGAGTGCACGTGTACCTGTCTTTCATCTTCTGACTGAGGATGAGTGGAAATTGATATGGGGAGAAATGGATAAAATAGAGCAGGGGCAATAGTGTTACCCCTCTCTGGCAAACATGAACGATTCGAGCTCCAGGGTGACTTGGGGAAAAAAATCCCAAACCACAGCGTAGGGGCTTTGCCCACCCCTCCTCAGCATTCAGAGTTACCATGTTTGCTTTTCAGGTTGCCAGTGGCAAGTACCTACAACTCAGAGCGTTTTGTTTATTTCTGACCAGCAGAATGCACATGGCCTCTTGTGGGGCAGGCGGAAGTGCTGGGCAGTGAATGCCTCCTCCCAGCAAAGCTGACTGACAAGCAGGGGCTCCTCCCTAGAGCCTGCATGCTGACCCTGCTGTGTGTCTGCCAGAGTTCCTGTTGAGCTCTCAAGAACTCCACTTTCTGCTTTCCCCTGCCTGCCCTCCTGCATTCTTTCTCCCCCAGCCAGTGTCAGACGTGTCCGAGTCTGTGCGACCCCATAGATGGCAGCCCACCAGGCTCCCCTGACCCTGGGATTCTGCAGGCGAGAACACTGGAGTGGGTTGCCATTTCCTTCTCCAATGCATGAAAGTGAAAAGGGAAAGTGAAGTCGCTCAGTCGTGTCTGACCCTTAGCGACCCCATGGCCTGCAGCCCGCCAGGCTCCTCCATCCATGGGATTCTCCAGGCGAGAGTACTGGAGTGGGGTGCCGTTGCCTTCTCCGGTGCTTCTTGGGATCACCTCCCAAATGCAGCCACTTCTACTCATCCCCCCCCCCAGGTTCTGCTTCTGTGGAAACCCAACCTACAAACCACTGAAAAGAGTGGAATACCCTCTCAAATGAAGACTGTAAACCCTGGCACAGAACAGTTAACAGAACCCCAGAAGAGAACCCAGGTAATGACAAAGATAGTGTAACAGCTGTTGTGTATAGTATGACTCCATTTTTATGAAAGTCTGCCCTTGCTCTCCATCCAGCCAACCAGCTCTCTATTCCTTCTTCTCTTATTCACCTGATTCTATAGACATGCGTAGAAAGATGTCTAAAATCATGCTTTTCTAATGTTAACTCTAATTATCTCTAGATGGTGCAACCCAGGCCTTTTTTTACCCTTATATATAACTTTTTCCATAGTATGTATGTTCTTTATAACCAGCACATGCCATTTTAATGAAAACAGTAGTGAGTTTTTTCCTTTAAACAACAAAGACCAGAAACAGATAACCAAGAGGTAAGTAGGGGTAGTTTCTATGAGACAGTGTGACTATAGATGACTGTGATTTTCTCTTGTGAGATTTTTAAACTTTTAGTGAGAAAGTAATTCCTCTTCCTCCTCCCTATCAAATCAGTAATGAGTTTTTAAAATGAAAATACATACTGTTTGTAAAAGACAGCAAAACAGCAAAATAGGTAATTTTATTTATTAAAAGGCAGAGAGGACTTTTCTTTAATGTAGTTCACTGGTAAATTGGCCAAACCTTTCAGGAAGGTAAATTAACAATATAAAGCAGAGGTCTTAAAAAGTATCTATCTTAAAAAATATGTTTTTGATCCAGTAATCTGCTTCTATGCATTTAGTCCTAGGCAGCATTTCCCAGAGTGTGGTCCTGGCATCAGAATCTCCTGGACTTACCCAAAGATGGTGGAATAAAGATATTTGAACATATCTGGATCAGCATCTTTGATTCAGACTGAGATGTGGGAATTCTGAGTTCACAAAGTCCCCTGATAGTTCTTTTTTCCTTTTGGCCTTTCAGGGCAGGCAACTTGCGGAATCTTAGTTCTCTGACCAATTATTGAACCCAGGTCACCGCAGTGAAAGCGCTGGGTCCAACCCACTGGAACACCAGGGAATCTCCCTGATAATTCTTTATTCGCGTATATCATTTTAAAAAATCTTTAACTTTTTAATTTGTATTTGGGTATAGCCCATTAACAATGTTGGGGTAGTTTCAGATGGACAGCAAAGAGACCAAGCCGTATATTTACATGTATCGGTTCTCCCCCAAACTCCCCTCCCATCCAAGCTGCCGCATCACACTGAGCAGAGTTCCACGTTCCCCTGAAGATTCTTATATACATACCCTAAAGCTTCAGCACCACTTGCCTGGGCAAATGAGTCAGTCCCTAACGTTTATTGAGTTCCATGAGGAATTGGGCTCCATTCTCTGCACTGAGGACACAGCAGTAAATAACACAGAAAAACTCTTCATGCTAGTGGAACTAATTTTTCTTACTCAAAAATTTTATATTAGTAACATTATGGATTATTTATGTTTTGATATAGTAATATTTCAAAGATGACATGGAAAACTGTTCACCAGGTGTTGTCAGAGGAAAATAGCTAAGGTTACTTTTATTAAATATACATATACATTGATAAAAAAGACTAAAGGAAATATCAGTATACAAAAATACTAATCTTGATTATCTCTGGAAAACATGATTATAGATTATTTTTATTTCTTCTTCATACTTTTTAATGTTTTCTAAATTTCTAGAATAAATGTGATTTACTGACATAAACAAAACAAATATTTTTAAAGTTCATTTAAACACCAGAGGAAATGGGAATTTTCCAATGCTGTCTTTTAAAATAAATTTTGATTTACTAATATTAATGCAATTTCTTTCACTTGAGAATTAAACCTTAGAACTTTTGTCCCCCAGCCCCACTGCTGGTGTCTCTTTAGGAGCCCTTCTGCCCCCTTTTCTGGGCAGGCAGGGAACTCCTGAGAGGTGGGTCCCGGCTTGCTTTGCCTCTGTCGTCAGCAGCACCCAGGATGCTGGGCGGGACTGGGGGTTTGTGGGGTATCTTAGAATATTTGATTCCATTTCTGGAGCTATTTCATCTTCAGTTTCAATCTTACTTAAGGAGATGAGCTTTCAAATTCTCGGTGAAAGGACTGTGTTTGACTAGCTGATGAACCCAGAGTACTTCCCAGCTCTAACGAACGGAGAACTCAAGAAGAGTATAGATTTTTTTTTTCTTAAATTTTTACCTTTGTTACTTTTTCTGGATTTCAAATGTGATACATATTGTCATGGGAAAATATTAGAGAAATACAGAATATAGAAAGAGAAAATTACCTATAATTTCAGCTCTGACCCCCACCCCTAATATAACTACCTTAAAGCATTTGGTTATATTTTTTCAGATTATTCGTCTGTTCAGTTCAGTCACTCATTCATGTCCGACTCTTTGTGACCCCATGAACCGCAGCACACCAGGCCTCCCTGTCCATCACCAACTCCCGGAGTTCACTCAGACTCACATCCATCGAGTCCGTGATGCCATCCAGCCATCTCATCCTCTGTCGTCCCCTTCTCCTCCTGCCCCCAATCCCTCCCAGCATCAGAGTCTTTTCCAATGAGTCAACTCTTCGCATGAGGTGGCCAAAGTACTGGAGTTTCAGCTTCAGCATCATTCCTTCCAAAGAAATCCCAGGGCTGATCTCCTTCAGAATGGACTGGTTGGATCTCCTTGCAGTCCAAGGGACTCTCAAGAGTCTTCGCCAACACCACAGTTCAAAGGCATCAATTTTTCGGCACTCAGCCTTCTTCACAGTCCAACTCTCACATCCATACATGACTGCTGGAAAAACCATAGCCTTGACTAGATGGATCTTAGTCGGCAAAGTAATGTCTCTGCTTTTGAATATACTATCTAGGTTGGTCATAACTTTCCTTCCAAGGAGTAAAAGCGTCTTTTAATTTCACGGCTGCAGTCACCATCTGCAGTGATTTTGGAGCCCAAAAAAGTAGTCTGACACTGTTTCCACTGTTTTCCCATCTATTTCCCATGAAGTGATGGGACTGGATGCCATGATCTTCGTTTTCTGAATGTTGAGCTTTAAGCCAACTTTTTCGCTCTCTTCTTTCACTTTCATCAAGAGGCTTTTTAGCTCCTCTTCACTTTCTGCCATAAGGGTGGTGTCATCTGCATATCTGAGGTTATTGATATTTCTCCTGGCAATCTTGATTCCAGCTTGTGCTTCTTCCAGCCCAGCGTTTTTCATGATGTACTCTGCATATAAGTTAAATAAGCAGGGTGACAATATACAGCCTTGATGTACTCCTTTTCCTATTTGGAACCAGTCTGTTGTTCCATGTCCAGTTCTAACTGTTGCTTCCTGACCTGCATACAGATTTCTCAAGACACATATATATATACATATAATTTTATTTTATTTACTTTAATCCTTTACGTACTGGGGCTTCCCTGATAGCTCAGTTGGTAAAGAATCTGCCTGCAATGCAGGAGACCCCGGGTTGATTTCTGGGTCGGGAAGATCCGCTGGAGAAGGGATAGGCTACTCACGCCAGTGTTCTTGGGCTTCCCTTGTGGCTCAGCTAGTAAAGGCTCTGCCTGCAGTGCGGGAGACCTGGGTTCAATCCCTGGGCTGGGAAGATCCCCTGGAGAAGGGAAAGGTTACCCACTCCAGTATTCTGGCCTAGAGAATTCCATGGACCCCCATGGGGTTGCAAAGAGTTGAACACACTTTCACTTCACTTTACATACTATTTGGACCTTGATGTTTCCTACTACCGAGTATCTTTCATATCATTTTATGGAGATCCACTTCCACTTCTTTGTAATGGCTGTATATATTATATTGGATGGACATATGCTGATTTATTTTTAAATTCCTCTTATTTAATCTTTTTTACATTATATTTTATAATTGATTACTGCTGATATGTAAGAAACTTACTGATTTGACCTGCTTATAATTATACCTGGCCTCCTTACTCATACCCCTCAGCAGACCTCATTGTTTTTTCCTTTGATTGCCTTAAATTTAATATCACTGTCATTAAGAGATCATGACACCTTTGTTCCTTGCTTTTCAGTATTTCTCTTCCAATTTCTTCCTGTTGTCTTATACTTGGCTGAGACCTCCAGAAACGTGATAAATATCACTGAGTGGTAACTATCCCTATAATTTAGGTAAAAGTTGATCTTTGGGTTCTAGGATTATTAAACTAATTAATCTGTATGTATCAAGTCTGTCTGTTCAAGCACTCCCATGCTGTCTCTTAACTTGTTGATGTACCCAGGAATACGGAATTCAAGGCGGACGTTTTCAACTGCAGACAGCAGAGGCAGGATGAGAAGGTGATGGATGCACTTTTGTAGGTGGTATTCACTTGTAGTTTCCAGCCTCAGACATATTCCTGTTCTATTTGCAATTTCCTATTTCTGCTAACTTCTGTCACCAGAGAAGAAAAATAATTAGGAACCCTCATATTCTGCTCTTTTCATATCTGTCCTGTCCCCAGAAAACTTTCCTCCTAGCTGGACAGTGATAACTTGGGAAGGTAGAGTTGCTGCGTCAAATAAGTTGCAGACTTAATTGGATACTAGTGTCTCTCCAGGTTTTAGTGGGAGGGATAACTGAACCTAAAGACTTTGGTAGAATTACTGATACTGTTAAGCCAGTATAGAAAGTTGCTTTAAATTGAGTGAGGGAGATGGCTAATTTAAAAAAAAATTTTTTTCTACTTAATCTAAAAATAAAGCTAGAAAACTGGAATTATTATGGCTTCAGGGGGAAAAAAGCAAAAACTGTTTGAGGTCAGCACAATTCTATCAATAACCAAGTTAGAAAAGTTGGAAAGTTATGCTGTTTTTTCTTAGCCTCATCTTGTTCTCAGTAATTGCTTCCTTTCAACCATGAAGTTGTTTAGTGTAGGAGAGATATTCCAGAGCTTCTCTTTATATTCACTGCTGCAGGATCCCATTTTAGCATAATTACAGTCTTGGAGTTGCAGAGACAGGCTCACTCTATCTAACTGTGCAGCTGGCTTTCTCAAATGACAATGGGATGCTCACTAGCTTAGCAAAGTCCAAGGCTATGCACCAGGGGGAGGCCCTCATGCTGAAATTTTGCCCTTGCTTTGTCTGTATTTCCTCCATGAAAATGGGGAAATGGTTTAGAATTATAAAAAGCACAGTTTTTATTCTCTTAGGGCTTTTTAAAGGGATACACTGAGTTTAAATGCAGATTTCAAAATCCTAAATCAGAGATTATTCATCTTTACATCTCAGACTGACATTGCAGAGCAAACACAACAAAACAGAAAAGTGAATTTTGTAGTACTTATCTCCTTGTCCTTCCTCTTATATTTCTCTTTTCTTTTTGCAAGAAAACTAAAGAAAGTCTAAATTTGCTTGCCTTCTTTACCTGCAAGGTGCTTTCCTATTCAGCTTGCTTATTTTCTGTTGAAGTTCTTTTGATGATTTGATAACCAATAACTATTCACACTCAACACTCAGTTATCTCTTTAGAGACTTCTGCTTATGTATATTTTGATTTCCCTGCTTCTCAGTAAGGCCAGGGCTCTTCTGGGTGAACACAGCTCACCCAGATGCATTGTCCTCTGGCCCCAAGTTCAGTTCAGGTCTTTATATCTCTTTTCTCATTTATTACAGAAGCTTCCTAAATGGTCCATCTACTTCTAGGCTTTCTCTATCCAACTTTTAAAGGTTTCAAATCAAATTTTTGGTAGCACCATTCAAAGAGGAATGAACAAAAAAGACATACACCATCCGTTCTGTATCAGGTGCCAAAACTGATGCTTGGAATGCGTAGGTGAAAGATGCCGTCATGAGTGGACTTTATGTTCTGATCCAACTGGTATCTTTTCTAGCTCAGAGACAGGCTCCATATATCAGTGGTTCTCAAATACAAGTCATTTCTGATTGTTCCAACTGGGGTGGAGAAAGAGGGTACTGTCATCTAGTATGTAGAGGCCCGGGGTGGTGCCAAGCGTCTCACCATGTACAGGACAGCTCCCTCAAACCGAAACAGTACGACACAGCGTGTCAGTGGTGTCAGGGGGGCCGAGGTGGAGAAACTGCACATTTAATAGCCAATTCATGAACTGTTCCTTCAGTTCAGTGCCGCCTATCTCCATGCAATCACCTCCTACTCAGTCTCCAAAGCTTACTTCAACTCCATCTCTCCCAGTTCCCTCCCTGAATTCCTGCAGTCCATGGAATTCTCCAGGCTAGAATACTAGAGTGGGTAGCCTTTCCCTTCTCCAGGGGGTCTTCCCAACCCAGGGATCAAACCCAGGTCTCCAGCACTGCAGGACGATTCTTCACCAGCTGAGCCACCAGAGAAGCCCTTCCATTATATACCACATTTTATTGATCCATTCATCCATCAGTGAACACTTGGGTTGCTTCTACCACTGGCTAAGGAATAAGGGCTTCCCAGGTGGCTCAGTGGTAAATAACCCACCTACCAAAGCAGAGGACTCTGGTTCGATCCCTAATCCAGGGAGATCCCCTGGAGAAGGACATGGCACCCCAGTCTAGTATTCTTGCCTGGAGAATTCCATGGACAGAGGAGCCTGGCAGGCTATAGTCCCTGGGGTCACAAAGAGTCAGACATTACTGAGTGACTTTCACATTGGGAATAAAGCTGCTATGAACATAAATACATAAAAATCTGTTCAAGTCTCTGCTTTCATTTCTTTTGGGTATATACTCAGAAATGGAATTGCTAGATCATGTGGTAATGCTATTTTTAATTTTTTGAGGGATTGCCATACTGCTTTTCACAGCAGCTCTACCTTTCAACGTTCCCCAAAACAATGCACAAGGGTTCCAGTTTCTCTACATCCTTGACAACATGTATGCTTTTCTATTTTGTTTCATTTTTTAATAACCATCTTAATGAGTGTGATGTATTATCTTATTGTGGTTTTGCTTTGCACTTCCCTAATCACTAATGATGTTGAACAGTCTTGCATATGCTTAACTGACCATTTGTATATTTTCCTGGACAAGTGTCTGTGCAAATCCTTTCCCCATTTTTAGATCAGGTTCTTTATTTTGTTGTTGTTGAATTATAAGAGTTCTTTATATAATTTAGGTATCAATCCCTTATCAAATACACAATTTGCAGATATTTTCTGCCATTCTGTGGATCGCCTTTACATTCTGTTGATAGAGTCCTTTGATGCACAAATATTTTTAATTTTGAAGAAGTTCAGCTTATTTATATTTTTGCTTTTGTTGCTTGTGTTTTTACTTTTACATTGTCAAATTCTCTGTCATGGAAATTTTTCTCAGTTTTTTTCTAATAGTTTTATGGTTTTTACTCTTATGTTTAGGTCTTTGATTCATTTTGAGTGAATTTTTATATATGGTGTAAGATAAGGGTTCAATTTCATTCTTTTGCATATGGATGTCTAGTTTTCCAACACCATTGATTAAAAAAATCTGTCCTTTCCCCATTCACCATCCTTGGTCTTGGCATCCTTGTTGAAAATCGTTTGACTATATATGAGAGGATTTATTTCTGAGTTCTGTATTCTGTTTCATTGGTTTATATGTCTGTCATGATTCCAATAATCACACTGTTTTGAGTACTGGGATTTTGTAGAAAGTTTTGAAATCAGGAAATGTGAGACCTCCAACTTTTTTCTTTTTTTTTTTTTCAAGATCATTTAACTATTTGGGGTCTCTTGAAATCCCACATGAATTTTAGAATGAACTTTTCTATTTATGAAAATAATGTTGTTGGAACCTTAATAGAGATTGTGTTGAATCTGGGATACCACATTGGGTAGTACTGATGTCTTAACAATATCACACCTTCCAATCCATGTATACTGGATGGCTTTCCATTTACTTGTGTCTTCTTTAATTTCTTTCAACAACATTTTATAGTTTTCACAGTAGAAGTCAATTGACTCTTTGTAAAAGAAGTTATTTTTTCAAACAATATAATAACGGTAATGGAAATTTGAAACTAGAAATTATTCATTCTAAAACTCACTTCACAAGAAATAATTTGGCTTCATTTTCACCCATCTTCTTATCGTCT
>SJYQ01000666.1:369469-388238 GCA_006410935.1 Redunca redunca
GACACAGTGGAATGGGGGGAGGGGGGACTCTCTGCCTTTTTAAACTCAGGATCATTTATAATCATTCAGTCTTGGCAGGTCTAGTTTTCATCTATCACTCCCTCTTACTAACAGCTTGTTCCTATTCTTAGCTTGCTGGGAATGTTTGACTGTGTGATGTACTTTGGGAAAATAAGCTAGAGTCATTGAATGTACAAAGGAAGAAGCTCATTTTATAGATATTTAAATTAAGATAGTACTAATCTTAAAACTCTAGTCTATCTTCACAATAAAATCCAAATTTAAGTTGTATACGTATATATGAACGTTTCTTTCTAATGAAAAGCAATTCGACTTGTCTTCGCCATGGGAACTTGGCAGTAGTTCTGCGAGTTTTCATGAGTCCCCAGGGTAGCTTCACGTTGCGCAGCGTGGGTTCTAGGCTCGCTGGTGGGCGCTCCAAGCTACTGCTTCCATGCGGCAGCTGGTATGCTCCACTGAAGAATTTGTCCTCTGTGGAGACTGAAGCAGGACATTCTTTGGGGCATGCCCTTCATTTTCTTGCCAACTCTTTGAAGCTTTGCCCAGTGCAAAGCTCACACTGTGGAATGACAAGATGGAATTTGCATCAGCATGAGCTCTGTGAACCCATGAATTATAAACTCTTTGGATATTGATTAGAATAATATTAATTAGAAAAACCTTGCTTCGACACCAATTTCAGCTTAATAAACTAAAGATAGAACATTAAAGAAAGATGTTGTGGGATTCTGGGTATATTCGAGCCGCCACTTGCCTCAAAGAGCCCCATTTGACACAGAATATTACATGCTCCCTAACAACCCACTGGAGGAAGTCACCATTCTGACTGTTACCCCTGAGATTAAGGTATGTGTAGATTTCACACTTTATAATTTTGCCATCAGAGTCTGTCTTTTAGACATTGTCAACTGCTCTTATTAAATGCTGTGGATAATTATATTCTAACAGCTTCAACCATATTACTCTTGCCTGGAAAATCCCATGGGCAGAGGAGCCCGGTAGGCTGCAGTCCATGGGGTCGCTAAATGGCAACCGACTCCAGTGTTCTTGCCTGTAGAATCCCAGGGACGGGGGAGCCTGGTGGGCTGCCATCTCTGGGGTCACACAGAGTCGGACACGACTGCAGCGACTTAGCAGCAGCAGCAACCATATTAATAGATGTTTTTCAAAAAAAGTATTTTAATTCTCATCTATACCTACCAAATGATGTAAGTAACTTTTATTGTTATGTAAGATAAGCCAAAAAAGATCACTTTTGCATCAGCCAGCTATATGTTTGAACATAATTATTTAGGTTATTTGCCTTGATTTTCAGAATCACTTTGTCCAGCTATCATTACGGTAGTTTTAGTCACATGCTGCTTGGCATAACCCCACCCATATGGTTCCCCAGGGACCTTAAGGACCCGGAAGTCGTTGGTCTCCTAAATCTAGAGGCTTTCAGTCAAGGGGCTAGTGAGGCAGAAAGAAAGTGAAGTCGCTCAGTCGTGTCTGACTCTTTGCAACCCCGTGGACTGTAGCCTACCAGGCTTCTCCATCCATGGAATTCTCCAGGCAAGAATACTGGAGTGGGTTGCCATTGTCTTCTCCAAGATCTTCCTGGCCCAGGGATTGAACCCGGGTCTCCTGCATTGTAGGCAGATGCTTTACCGTCTGAGCCACCAGGGAGGTGGAGACTAAACCTCGCTGCCATCCTCCCCTCTGCAAGTTTTTCAGTTCAGGACAAGATTTCATCCGAGATCTGGCCTGCTTTCTTGGTTTTAGCTCCACACTCTCTAGGACTGCTTTTCCTAAATTCTAGCATCAGGATCTGATGGTTCTCAGTGATGGAGCCCTCACCTCTCTTCTCCTTGCCTACAACTCTCTGCCTCCTCCAACAGAACAAATGGTGAGTGTTGTGTTTCTCCAAACTCAGCAAGAAGCACATTAAATTCCGCTACCCAAAGGGGCCGTTTTGTTCTTTTACTAAAGGCAAGTCCATCATCTTCTTTGTTTAATACCTGAAAAGCCAGTTTGTGATAGTGATTTAAGGGTAACACACATAGAAACAATGTATCTGAGTAATTCCTTATGGTGAGATTTTGCCAAAATGTCCTACTTCATTCGTATGTAACTCCTGTGAGCTAATTTGCAAAATAAGATTTTGGCCTTAAGCACATTTCTTAGAAGTAAATAAGAAATTTAGGGAAAGATTATGCAAGTTGCTTTGAAGCTACTACTGTACTCCCTCATCTATCACTTTTAATAACTGTTTTTAAAACACCATGTTTTGAAGGGAGCTTTGTTTTTCTCAGCTCCATCTCCCATCTGCTGCATTTAGTAACAAAGCCATAATCCGGGGTTTATGATATTAGTTGCTGTGGAAATTAATGTAATGCTATGCTCTCAATGTTTTACTGAGACAGCGTGGATCGGTAAAGGGGCTTGAAACATAAATTATAGTAAGCATTTGAGAAAAGTGAAACATTAATGAATGGAATCAATTTTAGAATTAATTAATATGTGCTCACCTTTGTACTCACATACTGTTTGGTTGCAGGTACAATTTAAAGGATTAGGTCAAAGAAAATTCTGTTAAAAAGGAAAAAAACATATTACTTGGGAAATGAAATTGCACACAAAAGAAGAGATGAAGCTATTGTATTTTAAAGTGGCCTCCATTCTATGTCCCAGGATAAAATGATTTGACAAAGATAACTGATCCCTCTTCTGCCTCAGAATACTGGATTAGTAACACTTGGTTGTGTGTGTGTGTGTTAGTTTAGTATTCAGCACTAAAAGAAATAAACTACCAAATCATTAAAAGTGGGGAGGGTGAACTAGCGCAGGAGGAAAGAGTCCTGTTATAGAAGACTCTTCTTGCTTTAATAATTTTCTTAAAGCCTTTTATTCCTGCAACTAGAATGGAAGCAAACAATGCCTCTCTTCCTTAGCATCTGCCTGCCTTCCCATTCCCTCCACTTCAAGATCAAACAAGACTAGACCTGAGCCTTCCTCCAAGCTTCTTGCCTCAGGGATTTACTAAACCCTGGGAACTAGTGAGTAACTTACAACATCCATGTCGAATAACAATAACAAAAAAGGAAACTACTCTTCTCTTGTCCTATATGCAAAAATAGATGGTAGACATAAATGTATTATACAACTTATAAACTATAAAACTTCTAGAAGAATTCATAGGAGAAAGATTTTGTGACCTTGAGTGAGGCAAGTTTTTTTTTTTAATTAATTAATTTATTTTAATTGGAGGCTAATTACTTTACACTATTGTGGTGGTTTTTGCCATATATTCACATGAATCAGCCATGGGTGTACATGTGCCCCCATCCTGAACCCCCCTCCCGCCTCCCTCCCCATCCCATCCCTCAGGGTCATCCCAGGGCATCAGCCCTGAGCGCCCTGTCTCATGCATCGAACCTGGACTGGCGATCCCTCTCACATATGATAATATAAACATGTTTCAGTGCCATTCTCCTGAATCATCCCACCCTCGCCCTCTCCCACAGAGCCCAAAAGACTATTCTATACATCTCTATCTCTGTTGCTGTCTCACATATGGGGTCATTGTTACCATCTTCCTAAATTCCATATTTATGTGTTAGTATACTGTATTGGTGTTTTTCTTTCTGGCTTACTTCACTCTGTATAATAGGCTCCAGTTTCATCCACCTCATTAGAACTGATTCAAATATGTTTTTTTTAATGGCTGAGTAATACTCCATTGTGTATATGTACCACAGCTTTCTTATCTGCTGATGGACATCTAGGTTGTTTCCATGTCCTGGCTATTGTAAACAGTGCTGCGATGAACGTTGGGGTCCACGTGTCTCTTTCAATTCTGGTTTCCTCGGTGTGTATGCCCAGCAGTGGGATTGCTGGGTCATAAGGCAGTTCTATTTCCAGTTTTTTAAGGAATCTCCACACTGTTCTCCATAGTGTCTGTACTAGTTTGCATTCCCACCAACAGTGTAAGAGATTCCCTTTTCTCCACACCCTCTCCAGCATTTATTGCTTGTAGACTTTTTGATAGCAGCCATTCTGACCGGCGTGAGATGGTACCTCATTGTGGTTTTTTTGATTTGCATTTCTCTGATAATGGGTGATGTTGAGCATCTTTTCATATGTTTGTTAGCCATCTGTATGTCTTCTTTGGAGAAATGTCTGTTTAGTTCTTTGGCCCATTTTTTGATTGGGTCGTTTATTTTTCTGGAATTGAGCTGTATGAGCTGCTTGTATATTTTTGAAATTAATTCTTTGTGAGTTGCTTCATTTTCTATTATTTTCTCCCATTCTGAAAGCTGTCTTTTCAAGGCAAGTTTTTTTAGATAGAGCACCAAAAGGATATTTTATTTAAAAAAAAACAACAACTGATAATTTAGACTTCAAAATGTTAAACTTCTCTTCAAAAGGGACTGTTAAAATGAAAATACAAGATACAGACTGGGAGAAAATATTTGTCAAATGCACATCAATTAAAAGATTTATATCCAGAATGTGTAAAGAATTATCTAAACTTAAAAACAAAAGATACAGGTGCCACCATATAGCTATTAGAAGGACTAAATCTGGAACACTGACAACCCCAAATTCTGGCAAGGATGTAGAACAAGAGGAACTCTCATTCATTCTTGATGGGAATACAAAATGGTACAGCCACTTTGGCAGTTTGGCAGTTTCCTACAAAACTAAACATACTTTTACTATACAATCCCTCAATCATGTTGGTATTTACTCAATGGAGTTAAAAACTTAAATCCATGGAAAAACCTACACACAGATGTTTATAGCAGTTTTATTCATAGTTGCCAAAACTTGGAAGCAACCAAGGGGTACTTCAGTAAATGAATGAATAAATTAACTATAATAATAAATGTAATAATTCATATAACAGAATATTATTCAGCTGCTGCTGCTAAGTCACTTCAGTTGTGTCCGACTCTGTGCAACCCCATAGATGGCAGCCCACCAGGCTCCCCCGTCCCTGGGATTCTCCAGGCAAGAACACTGGAGTGGGTTGCCTTTTCCTTCTCCAAAGCGTGAAAGTGAAAAGTGAAAGTGAAGTCGCTCAGTCGTGTCCAACTGGTAGCGATCCCATGGACTGCAGCCTACCAGGCTCCTCCATCCACGGGATTTTCCAGGCAAGAGTTCTGGAGTGGTTTGCCATTGCCTTTTCCTACTATTTAGCACTAAAAGAAATAAACTACCAAGTCATTAAAAGACATGAAGGAAACATTATGCCTAAAACTAAGTAAGTGATAAGATGGTTGGATGGCATCACCGACTCAGTGGACATGGGTTTTGGTAGACTGAGCAGTTGCTGATGGACAGGGAGGCTTGGCGTGCTGCAGTTCATGGGGTCGCAAAGAGTCGGACACAACTGAGCGAATGAACTGAACTGAAGTAAGAGAAGACAATCTGGAAGAGCTTCATACTATGTAATTCTAGCTATATGACATTCTAGAAAAGGCAACTCTATGGAGAAACATCAGTCTCTTGAGGGGCGGTGAAGGGGTGTGTGTGTGTGCGTGTGTGTGTGTGTGCGCGCGTGCGCGCACACGTGTGTGTGAGTCACTCAGTCATGTCTGAGTCTTTTCGACTCCATGGACTGTATAGCCTGTTTGGTTCTTCAGTCCATGGAATTCTCCAGGTATGAATACTGGAGTGGGTAGCCAATTCCTCCTCCAGGGGATCTGCCCAACTCAGGGGTCAAACCCAGGTCTGCCACATTACAGGCAAATTCTTTACCATTTAAGCCACCAGGACAGCCCATGGTGGAGGTATAGGCAAAGCACTGAGTTTTAATGTCAGTGAAAATGCTCCATGTGATATCCTAATTATGGCTGTATGTCACTATATATTTGTCCAAACCCACAGAATGTACAACATCAAGAATGAACCCTAAGATGAATGTGAACTTTCGGTGATTGTGCTGTGTCCCTGTAGGTTCATACTTGGGAACAAACTTATGTAACATTTTCATGAGTGATGCTAATAATGAGCAAGGTGATTCATGCAGGGAGTACTTGAGGATATATGGAAAATCTCTGTACCGTCCTCCTAATTTTGTTGTGAACCCAACTCTCCTCTCTCATACACTATGTTAAGTGCAAGTAGCTAGCCTCAAAAGGCTACATGCTGTATGAGTCCATCTCAGTGTCGTTCTGGAAAACAAAACGAGAGGATAGGGAAGTGGCTAGAGATGGGGAGAAGGGTTGGTCACAAACAGGCTCAAGTGAATTTGGGGAGATGATGGAAATGTTCTATGTCTTCATTGCAGTGGTAGTTGTGTATGCATTTATCAAAACTCATACAACGGTACTCTGTGGTGACTTTTACTGTATATAAATTATACCTTTATTTTTTTAATGTGAAAAACAAGCAAAAAAACCTAAAACGACCTCTGACCGAACGTCAGCATGTTCACAGTTGCTAGAGACTGCTGGCTCCTTAGCTCTCTAAAAGGAAGGTCACCAGCTAACCCCATGAATATTTGTGACTCCAGGTCACAATAGTTGTGCAATGGTTTGTCTCTTATCTTGTAGAGAGCTGCTGACTGATGATGAAAGACAAGACAGGGAGAGCTTTCTTTTTCCTTTCTTTCTCTTCCTCCATTTTCTGCTTCCCACCCGCTCTTTTCCTTTTCCTTCTTTTCCCTGTTTATCAGTCTGTGTAGCTGAAAGGGATCTGCTAGAGGCTATGGTGAGTGGGGCAAAGGGAAGCATTCGATCTGATCAGCAGTGTATTAGTAAATGATTAACAGCCAGCTTTGTGAAGCACGCATATTAACACACATGCAGATTTATTTTAAACTCTACTGATATAAAGGGTATAGAACACATAGTTTTCAAATACTAGTAAAATTTACATCATTCTTTAGTGTCAATTCCATATAGCCAGTTGATTTCCATCAAATGTTTCACTGATTTTTTGCTGAACTTTGGTATCTGTAGGCTTCCCTAGTAGCTCACTTGGTAAAGAATCTGCCTGCAATGCAAGAGACCCTGGTTTGATTCCTGGGTCAGGAAGATCTGCTGGAGAAGGGATAGGCTACCCACTCCAGTAGTCTGGCCTAGAGAATTGCATGGACTGTATAGTTCATGGGGTTGCAAAGAGTTGAACATGACTGAGCGACTTTCCCTTTCTTATCTGTAGTCAACATACCATTGTAAATAATAAACAAATGTAGTTTGCGACAATCTTGGCTGATATTTTCATTAACAGTAATGATTGAGTTGAAAGTGAAGCAACAGAGATATGTGTTGGATCTTGACTCATTAATCAAGGACCTGAGTGACTTGGATTAATTTGATAGTTCTTGAGTACTGGAGGAATAGTTCCTTGAACTTTGTGCTGGTCACAATATAACAGTTATAGATACAACATTTTAAAAATTTTATTCTACATTGTTAATGTTTTCTCTGTTACTACACAATCAACAAAAATATGTGAGCTCAAATTTGGAGCTTTCTTTTATTTCCATGGTTTAAATACTCACACCCTGAAGGATTCCAAACTACCAAGGTGAAAACACTGGATGAAGAGACGTCCTCCAGCACACCATTATACCCTACTTCCATAATATAGATGCAGTAGATAGAAACAGCATCAGGAACACAGTTCAGTTCAGTTCAGTCGCTCAGTCGTGTCCGACTCTTTGCGACCCCATGAATCTCAGCATGCCAGGCCTCCCTGTCCATCACCAACTCCCGGAGTTCACTCAAACTCACGTCCATCGAGTCAGTGATGCCATCCAGCCATCTCATCCTCTGTCGTCCCCTTCTCCTCCTGCCCCCAATCCCTCCCAGCATCAGAGTCTTTTCCAATGAGTCAACTCTTCACATGAGGTGGCATAAGGATTGGAGTTTCAGCTTCAGCATCAGTCCTTCCAAAGAATACCCAGGACTGATCTCCTTCAGGATGGACTGGTTGGACCTCCTTGCAGTCCAAGGGACTCTCAAGAGTCTTCTCCAACACCACAGTTCAAAAGCATCAGTTCTTCGGCACTCAGCTTTATTCACAGTCCAACTCTCACATCCATACACAACTACTGGANGAAAAACCATAGCCTTGACTAGACGGACCTTTGTTGGCAAAGCAATGTCTCTGCTTTTTAATATGCTATCTACGTTGGTCATAACTTTCCTTCCAAGGGGTAAGCGTCTTCTAATTTCATGGCTGCAATCACCATCTGCAGTGATTTTGCCCAGGCACCAGCAAAATGTAAATGATTAAAAATGATGACGTGTATGTATTTATGACCTTAGCTTTGAATAGAATGTATTTAATTGAAAGCTTACATCCTTTAATTTTTAATAATGACTTTGTTTTAGAGTTAGCTCACAAAACTCCTGAAATTTAACAATCAGTTCTCCGGCACTTCTTTGAGTTGGTTCCAGTTCATTAAGGATTCAAGTGCAAGGCCATGAGCCGCCCACCCCCCACCCCCCCCCACAGAGTCTATAGCAGCAGAGGCAACATGAAGGGAGAGCGGGTGCAGCATGTGTTGTCTCTCTGAGCCCCGCTGCCCTCAATATGCTGCCAGGGCTGCTCTAGCCTTACGAGATATTTTCCTGAGCTACGCAGACTGATTGTCAGGCCTAAAATATCCATTGTCATAAGCCACACTTGAAACTGTATGAGAAAATGGATATGAATTTCAGGGGAAGAAATGGTTTGACATTCTTCATTAAATTTCATCCATTAAAATATTGTGTCCTTAATGAGAATTTGGTGTTGAGGGAAAATATTGTTATTCTGAAATTCCTTTTATTTTTAAAGCCAGATCTGAAAAGATTTTCATAAAAACGTGAACAGTTATCTTGGATGGTGAGGTTTTTTTTTTTCCTTCTTATAATTTTTTGTAATTAATAAATTTTCTATAATAAATATGTAACACGATGGTAATATGTACAAAGAACTGAGACAAATCTTTGTTAACTTGATATGTAAAAGTGCATTGATGTTATCCTTTTAAAGACCAAAACAATAAGTTGCATTTTCAGTAAAAAGAATGCCCTGGAAACAGACATTACTATGATCAGTTTCATTTGAAAGCCAGATGTCTAGGAATTGGATATGGCTAATTATCAAATTCTACCCAGATGGAGTGTTTTCTTTTTTTTCTATCATTAGATGGAAAAGCAAGTATCTCTGGCTGCTTACTTTATTACATTTAATCACTTTAGTTGGAAAACTTTGAAGAATAGATGCAGCTTAGAAAAAAGGGCAGTTTATTCTATCATGAATGAAAAGTTGAAACAGGTACAAGAAATAGAAGAAAAAGAATTAAAATGTGTAATTAGTAATGTGATAAAGAATTTTAAGCTTGCTCTTTGACAAATTCCAGCAGTGTTAGGAATGAAATTGATCCTATCTCTTTTGGGGTCGGTCTTTCTGAATTTATCTATTGCTGGGTAACAAATTACTCTAAGATTAGCAACTAAAAACAATAGCTATTATTTCAGTTTCTATAGGTCAGGAAGTTGAGCATGGTTTATGAATTAGTTGGCTGCCAATGACTCAGGGGGCTTCCCTCCTGGCTCAGCTGGTGAAGAATCTGACTGCAGTGTGGGAGACCTGGGTTCAGTCCCTGGGTTAGGAAGATCCCCTGGAGAAGGGAAAGGCTACCCACTCCAGTATTCTGGCCTGGAGAATTCCATGGACTGTATAGTCTATAGGGTCTCAAAGAGCCGGACACGACTGATGGGCTTTCACTTTCACTATTATTCAGGGTCTCTCTGTGAAGCTGATAGCCAGGGCTGTGGTAGTATCTGAAGGCTTGATGGGAGCAGATCCACTTCCAGGCTCACTCACGTGATTGCTGGAGGAACTGCATCCCTTGTGACCTGTTGCACCAAGAACCTCAGGACTTTGCTGGCTTTTGGCCAGGAGCCTCCTCTGCTCTTTGCCGTCTAGACCTCTGCATAGAGCCTCTCACAGTGTGGCAGGTGGCCTCCGCAGAGCAAACAAGCAAGAGAAACATCTAAAGTTCTTGCTTCCTGCCTTTCAGGGCTCATTGCTCTCTACTGCCAGGTGTCCAGAGCCTCAAAGCAGACAACAAAACCAAACCATTGCTTCATATATTTTTCCCAGCTTGGGGTTGTTTAACGCTTGAGGGTGTGCCTGGTACTTGTTACTCCATCTTATCCAGAAGTGGAAGTGTCTGAAAATCACTAATAATGCTATCATATTTCTCTGCTAGAAACAAATTTAATTATTTCTTATACTTTTATTTTTATAAGCATAAGGTAATATGTTTTAATGAGAGTTGGACTGTGAAGGCTGAGTGCCGAAGAATTGATGCTTTTGAACTGTGGTGTTGGAGAAGACTCTTGAGAGTCCCTTGGACTGCAAGGAGATCCAACCAGTCCATTCTGAAGGAGATCAGCCCTGGGATTTCTTTGGAAGGAATGATGCTGAAGCTGAAACTCCAGTACTTTGGCCACCTCATGAGAAGAGTTGACTCATTGGAAAAGACTCTGATGCTGGGAGGGATTGGGGGCAGGAGGAGAAGGGGACGACAGAGGATGAGATGGCTGGATGGCATCACTGACTCGATTGACGTGAGTCTGAGTGAACTCCAGGAGTTGGTGATGGACAAGGAGGCCTGGCGTGCTGCGATTCATGGGGTTGCAAAGAGTCGGACACGACTGAGCGACTGAACTAACTAATGTGTTTTAAAATTATTCTTATTGATTAAAGAAAAATTACTAGCACAAAAAGTAAAATTTGTTAGAAATCAATGCNTTGATTGTACTGTTTAGGTCTTCTATATCTTTGCTCATTTTATGATTTTTAGTTCTATCATTTGCTGAGAGAGGAATGTTGAAGTCCCCAGTTATAATTTCAGGGATCCATGTCTTATGGGAGATGAATTTTTCTGTCCCTGTGTAAGAGAAAAAATACAAAATGTGAATACAATTTAAGTATGAAAGTAAGTATTTATTTAGAATGAGAAAAGAACCACAACAAATTACACATTTTGGAATGCTAACATAAAATAAACATCACAAAATCCAAGAAACAACATAATAGGTTTATTATTTTACTACCTGATATAATTTCTATAATACTTTTTCCTTACACTTTTTGCATAGATGCTCTTTTCTTTTTTTTTTTTTGGCACATGACAGTTGTTTTATCATATTTATATCAACTGAACAGATCATTCAGTCTTTCTAAGTATGGTTGATCAAAAAAAATTTTTATTGCTGATAGTTTTTTTTTTCCCAGCTTGACAACTTGTCATTTTTTTTAAAGATTGTAGTCACATTTGGGGATGCTTCTATTTAGGTTTCATTTATAGGAATGATAAAATTTGGAATAATTTCCCACAAACTAGCTTCTGGCTCCATACATACTTCTGGTACAGACGATGTAGGCTGTGTTCATATTGCCACACAGCCTCTGGCTCTGCACCTTGGTGTTACAATCCTGGGAGAGCAGACAGTGGGCTGGGGGCAGATGGCTGGAAGCTATTCTTCCACAGCGATGGTTAACAATAAAACGCTACTCACAGAAGTGACTGTGAATCATATAAATATCCTCCCACTCAATTCTAACAACTTGTATCTCAACCTTAACTTCCCTTTAACTGGAACCTCAGAATTACTCCAACCACTGTGATACTACCAGACACAAGGAGAACTGTGATAGAGGACAAAAAATACAAACACATGAACGCATTGCTAAGGCACCTTCCAGGACCCTGGAAAGGGCGTGTGTAAATGGGGGCCTTTGAAGCTTAACCCTCCTTAGTTTAATTGAAAATTAAGCCCTACTGCTGACATTTTACTGGGATACAGAGGGAAGGACGTAAACACTTGTACTTAGCTAGCTATCTGGAAGCAGAAGTTTCTTGGATGTCTTTTTAAAAATTTTTTTATTATGAAAATGTCCAATTATACACCAAAGCAGGAAGGATGGTATAATGGATATTCATGGTTTTCATCAAGTTCTAAAATGATCAGATTTTGCTGATCTTGTTTATTTGGGTGCTGCCAGTTCAAGAAATTGTAGGGGATAGATACAAAGAATGAGTCATGAGCTCTGCCCTCATGTATGTATCTGATGAGGAAGATGTGGCGTGAGTCCAGCAAACCCTGTCACACTGCCCACAGGAGACCTCGGGTTTGAAGGAAAGAACACCTTCAACAAGGAATGACCAGTAATGGATTCGAGGAGGAAATAAGTACCTGTTTTAGAAAACAGGAACCTATTTTAACTTGTCCAAGCTGAAACAGAATTGAAATGTCTGAAATACATATTCTGGTTTTCACTCTAGAATGTTCCTCTCAGCTTTGGAGAAATAGTTCAATCTGTTTGCTATTTACCTAAATCTTTAAGACTCAAATTATTCAGATGTAGGATTTCCCTTTCACTTTCATCAAGAGGCTCTTTCGTTCCTCTTCGCTTTCTGCCATTAAGACTGGTGTCATCTGCATATCTCAGGTTATTGATATTTCTCCCGGCAATCTTGATCCCAGCTTGTGTTTCTTCCAGCCCAGCGTTTCTCATGATGTACTCTGCATAGAAGTTAAATAAGCAGGGTGACAATATACAGCCTTGACATACTCGTTTCCCTATTTGGAACCAGTCTGTTGTTCCAGTTTTAACTGTTTCTTCCTGACCTGCATATAGGTTTCTCAAGAGGCAAGTCAGGTGGTCTGGTATTCCCGTCTCTTAAAGAGTTTTCCACAGTTTGTTGTGGTCCACACAGCCAAAGGCTTTGGCATAGTCAATAAAGCAGAAATAGATGATTTTCTGGAACTCTCTTGCTTTTTCCATGATCCCGCAGATGTTGGCAATTTGATCTCTGGGTCCTCTGCCTTTTCTAAATCCAGCTTGAACATCTGGAAGTTCATGGCTCACGTACTGCTGAAACCTGGCTTGGAGAATTTTGGGCATTAATTTGCTAGCGTGTGAGATGAGTGCAATTGTGCAGTAGTTTGAACATTCTTTGGCATTAGCCTTTCTTAGGGATTGGAATGAAAACTGACCTTTTCCAGTCCTGTGGCCAATGCTGAGTTTTCCAAATTTGCTAGTATACTGAGTGCAGCACTTTCACAGCATCATCTTTTAGGATTTGAAATATCTCCACTGGAATTCCATCATCTCCACTAGCTTTGTTTGTAGTGATGCTTTCTAAAGCCCACTTAACTTCACATTCCAGGATGTCTGGCTCTAGGTAAGTGATCACACCATCATGATTATCTGCGTCATGAAGATCTTTTTTGTACAGTTCTTCTGTGCATTTTTGCCACCTATTCTTAATATCTTCTGCTTCTGTTAGGTCCATACCATTTCTATCCTTTATTGTGCCCATCTCTGCAAGAAGTGTTCCCTTGGTGTCTGTAATTTTCTTGAAGACATCTCTAATCTTTCCATTCTATTGTTTTCCTCTATTTCTTTGCAGTGATCATTGAGGAAGACTGTCTTATCTCTCCTTGCTATGCTTTGGAACTCTGCATTCAAATGAGTATATCTTTACTGTTCTCCTTTGCCTTTCACTTCTCTTCTATTCACAGCTATTTGTAAGGCCTCCTCAGACAACCATTTTGCCTTTTTTGCATTTCTTTTCCTTGGGGATGGTCTTGCTCCCTGCCTCCTGTACAATGTCACGAACCTCCGTCCATAGTTCATCAGGCACTCTGTCTATCAGATCTAGTACCTTAAATCTATTTCTCACTTCCACTGTATAGTCATAAGGGATTTGATTTAGGTCACAGGAGCGGCAAGCGGTGGCTGCGCGGCGCTGGAACAGCAAGCTGCTGAGAGGAGATACCCCATGTCCAAGGTCAGAGGCACTGGCTGCGCGCCGCTGGAGCAGCCGTGAATAGATACCCGACTTCCAAGGTCAGGCATGGCAGCTGCGCTTCGCTGGATGGTGCTGTGGAGACACCCCACGTCCACAGTCAGAGAAACCCCAGCAAGACGGTAGGCACTGGAGCGGCTGTGAGGCGATACCCCGCGTCCAAGGGCAAAGGAGACGCCCCAGCAAGACGGTAGGTGGGGCGAATTCACATTTAGAATCAAACCCGATTCCCGACAGAGATGCTCAGAGGGCTCAAACAAACCTTGTGAGACCCAGGGACCCCACAGAGACTGGGACAGAACTGTGTTTGAGCATCTCCTGTGGAGGTACGGGTCAGCAGTGGTGTGCCGCAGGGACAGGGACTCGGTGTGGGTATGGCATAAAGCCCTCTTGGAGGAGGTCACTGTTAACCCTACCACAGAGCTGCCAGAACTTACACAGGACTGCGAAATGACTCTTGGAGGGCATAACAGAGCCTTGTGCACTAGGACCAGGAGGGAAGGAACAGTGACCCCACAGGTGACTTGCCTGTGGGTGTCCAGGAGTCTCTGGTGAAGGCGTGGGTCGGTGGTGGCCTGCTGCAGGGTTGGGGGCACGGACTGTAGCAGTACATGCATGGGACCTTTTGAGAAAGGTCACCATTATCTTCATTACATCCGCTATAGTTTGGCTCCAGGTAAACAGCAGGGAGGGAACACAGCTCCACCCATCAACAGAAAATTGGAATAAAGATTTACTGAGCATGGCCCTACCTAGCAGAACAAGACCCAGTATCCCCCTCCATCAGTCTGTCCCATCAGGAAGCTTTCATAAGCCTCTTATCCTCCATCAGAGGGCAGACAGACTGAAAGCCACAAATACAGGAAACTAACCAATCTAATCACATGGACCACAGCATAGTCTAACTCAATGAAACTATGAGCCATGCCGTGTAGGGCCACCCAAGATACGAGTCATGGTGGAGAGTGCTGACAAAATGTGGTCCACTGGAAAAGGGAATGGCAAACCACTTTAGGATTCCTGGCTTGAGAACTCCATGAACAGTATGAAAATGCAAAAAGATAGGACACTGAAAGATGAACTTCCCAGGTCGGTAGGTGCCCAATATGCTACTGGAGATCAGTGGAGAAATAACTCCAGAAAGAACGAAGAGACGGAGTCAAAGCAAAAAAAAAGTTGTGGATGTGACTGGTAATGGAAGCAAGGTCTGATGCTGTAAAGAACAATATTGAATAGGAACCTGGAATGTTAGGTCTATGAATCAAGGCAAATTGGACATGGTCAAACAGGAGATGGCAGGAGTGAACATCAACATTTTAGGAATCAGAGAATTAAACTGGAGTGGTTGGGTGAATTTAACACAGATGACCATGATATCTACTACTGTGGGCAAGAACACCTTAGAAGAAATGTCATAGTCAACAAAAGAGTCCAAAATGCAGTACTTGGGTGCAGTCTCAAAAACGGAGGCATGATCTCTGTTCATTTCATGGCAAATTATTCAATATCACGGTAATCCAAATCTATGCCCTAACCAGTAATGCTGAAGAAGCTGAACTTGAACAGTTCTATGAAGGCCTACAAGACCTTCTAGAAATAACACCCCAAAAAACTGTCCATTTCATTATAGGTGACTGGAATGCAAATGTAGGAAGTCAAGAAATACCCAGAGGGACAGGTAAATTTGGCCGTGGAGTACAGAACAAAGCAAGGCAAAGGCTAATAGAGTTTTGCCAAGCGAATGTAACGGTCATAGTGAACACCCTCTTCCAACAACAGAAGAGAGACCCTACATATGGACATCACCAGATGGGTGACACTGAAATCAGATTGGTTATATTCTTTGCAGCCAAAGATGGAGAATCTCTATACAATCAGCAAAAACAAGACAAGGAGCTGACAGTGGCTCAGATCACGAACTCCTTATTGCCAAATTCAGTCTTAAGTTGAAGAAAGTAGGGAAAACCACTAGACCATTCAGGTATGACCTAAATAAAATCCCTTATGACTATACAGTGGAAGTGAGAAATAGATTTAAGGTACTAGATCTGATAGACAGAGTGCCTGATGAACTATGGACAGAGGTTTGTGACATTGTACAGGAGGCAGGGAGCAAGACCATCCCCAAGGAAAAAAAAATGCAAAAAAGGCAAAATGGTTGTCTGAGGAGGCCTTACAAATAGCTGTGAATAGAAGAGAAGTGAAAGGCAAAGGAGAACAGGAAAGATATACTCATTTGAATGCAGAGTTCCAAAGAATAGCAAGGAGAGATGAGACAGTCTTCCTCAATGATCAGTGCAAAGAAATAGAGGGAACCAATAGAATGGAAAGATTAGAGATCTCTTCAAGAAAATTACAGATACCAAGGGAACATTTCATGTAGAGATGGGCACAATAAAGGACAGAAATGGTATGGACCTAACAGAAGCAGAAGATATTAAGAAGAGGTGGCAAGAATACACAGAAGAACTGTACAAAAAAGATCTTCACAACCCAGATAATCACGATGGTGTGATCACTCACCTAGAGCCAGACATCCTGGAATGTAAAGTTAAGTGGGCTTTAAAGTATCACTACAAACAAAGCTAGTGGAGATGATGGAATTCCAGTGGAGATGATGGAGATATTTCAAGTCCTAAAAGATGATGCTGTGAAAGTGCTGCACTCAATATACTAGCAAATTTGGAAAACTCAGCATTGGCCACAGGACTGAAAAAGGTCAGTTTTCATTCCAATCCCTAAGAAAGGCTAATCCCAAAGAATGCTCAAACTACTGCACAATTGCACTCACCTCACACGCTAACAAATTAATGCTTGAGATTCTCCAAGCCAGGCTTCAACAATACATGAACCATGAACTTCCAGATGTTCAAGCTGGATTTAAAAATGGCAGAGGAACCAGAGATCAAATTGCCAACATCTGCTGGATCATCGAAAAAGCAAGAGAGTTCCAGAAAATCATCTATTTCTGCTTTATTGACTATGCCAAAGCCTTTGACTCTGTGAATCACAAACTGTGGAAAATTCTGAAAGAGATGGGAATACCAGACCATCTGACCTGCCTCTTGAGATCTGTATGCAGGTCAGGAAGCAACAGTTAGAACTGGACATGGAACAACAGACAGGCTCCAAATAGGAAAAGGAATACATCAAGGCTGTATATTGTCACTCGGCTTATTTAACTTCTATGCAGAATACATCATGAGAAACGCTGGGCTGGAGGAAGCAGAAGCTAGAATCGATTGCCAGGAGAAATATCAATAACCTCAGATATGCAGATGACACCACCCTTATGGCAGAAAGTGAAGAGGAACTAAAAAGCCTCTTGATGAAAGTGAAAGAGGAGAGTGAAAAAGTTGGCTTAAAGCTCAACAGTCAGAAAATAAGGATCATGGCATCCGTTCCCATTATTTCATGGCAAATAAATGGAGAAACAGTGGAAACAGTGACAGACTTTATTTTGGGGGGCTCCAAAACCACTGCAGATGGTGACTGTAGCCATGAAATTAAAAGATGCTTACTCCTTGGAAGAAAAGTTATGACCAACCTAGACAGCACATTAAAAAGGAGAGACATTACTTTGCCAACAAAGTTCCATCTAGTCAAGGCTATGGTTTTACCAGTAGTCATGTATGGATGTGAGAGTTGGGTTATAAAGAAAGCTGAGTGCCAAAGAATTGATGCTTTTGAACTGTGGTGTTGGAGAAGACTCTTGAGAGTCCCTTGGACTGCAAGGAGATCCAACCAACCATCCTAAAGGAAATCAGTCCTGAATGTTCATTGGAAGGACTGATGCTGAAGCTGAAACTCCAATACTTTGGTCACCTGATGTGAAGAGCTGACTCATTTGAAAAGACCCTGATGCTGAGAAAGATTAAAGGCAAGATGAGAAGGGGACCAGAGAGAATGAGGTGGTTGGATGGCATCACCGACTTTATGGACATGAGTTTGAGTAATCTCTGGGTTTGGTGATGAACAGGGAGCCCTGGTGTGCTGCAGTCCATGGGGTCACAAAGAGTCGTACATGAATGAGCAACTGAACTAAATTGAATTGAATGATCTAGTGGTTTTCCCTGTTTTCTCCAATTTAGGTCTAAATTTGGCAATAAGGAGTTCATGATCTGAGCCACAGTCAGCTCCCGATCTTGTTTTTGCTGTCTCTATAGAGCTTCTCCATCTTTGGCTGCAAAGAATATAATCAATCTGATTTCAGTGTTGACCATCTGGTGATGCCCATGTGTAGAGTCTTCTCTTGTGTTGCTGGAAGAGGGTGTTTGCTATGACCAGTGCGTTCTCTTGGAAAAATTCTATTAGCGTTTGCCATGCTTCATTCTGTACTCCAAGGCCAAATTTGCTTGTCCAGGTATTTCTTGACTTCCTACTTTTGCATTCCAGTCTCCTATAATGAAAAGGACAGGTTTTGGGGGTGTTAGTTCTAGAAGGTCTTGTAGGTCTTCATAGAACTGTTCAACTTCAGCTTCTTCAGCATTACTAGTTGGGGCACAGACTTGGTTTACTGTGATATTGAATGGTTTGCCTTGGAAACGAATAGAGATCATTTTGTCATTTTTGAGATTGCATTCAAGTACTGCATTTCAGACTCTTTTGTTAACTATGAAAGTTACTCCTTTTCTTCTAAGGGATTCTTGCCTGCAATAGTAGATATCATGGTCATCTGAGTTAAATCCACCCATTCCACTCCACTTTAGTTCTCTGATTCCTAAAATGTTGATGTTCACTCTTGCCATCTCCTGTTTGACCACTTCCAATTTGCTTTGATTCATGGACCTAACATTCCAGATTCCTATGCAATATGTACATAGGATATTTACACAGCATCAGACCTTGCTTCCATCACCAGTCACATCCACAACTAGTTGCTTTTGCTTTGACTCCATCTCTTCATTCTTTCTGGAGTTATTTCTCCACTGATCT
>SJYQ01000666.1:393763-411108 GCA_006410935.1 Redunca redunca
TTTTTTTTTTTTTTTTTTTTTGGTGTTCATGAAAGCTTTTATAGCAAATAACTTTATCTTTTCCTTTCCTGAGAAAAATCTCAAAACCTCAAAAAATCTCTGAGGTATAATCTTTTCTATCCTGATATCGTTTCTTTCAGTTCAGTTCAGTTCAATCGCTCAGTCGTGTCTGACTCTTTGTGACCCCATGAATCGCAGCATGCCAGACCTCCCTGTCCATCACCAACTCCTGGAGTTCACTCAGACTCACGTCCATCGAGTCAGTGATGCCATCCAGCCATCTCATCCTCTGTCGTCCCCTTCTCCTCCTGCCCCCAATCCCTCCCAGCATCAGAGTCTTTTCCAATGAGTCAACTCTTCGCATGAGGTGGCATAAGGATTGGAGTTTCAGCTTTAGCATCAGTCTTTCCAAAGAATACCCATCTCCTTTAGGATGGACTGGTTGGACCTTCTTGCAGTCGAAGGGACTCTCAAGAGTCTTCTCCAACACCAGGGTTCAAAAGCATCAATTCTTTGGTGCTCAGCTTTCTTCACAGTCCAACTCTCACGTCCATACATGACCACAGGAAAAACCATAGCCTTCACTAGACAGACCTTTGTTGGCAAAGTAATGGCTTTGCTTTGCAATATGCTGTCTAGGTTGGTCATAACTTTTATCTGAAAAGAAGGAATTGTCCTTCCTTTTCTTCAAGAACAACCTCCTCCAGATGTGTCCATGATATCCCTCTCTTTCTTTCTCAGTCATTATCTATTCACACTCCTTTTTAAGTCTTGCCCGCTCTAGCCTACATATGTGCTTAAATATACCTTTGCCAGGGCTGCCAAACATAGTGCTGTGTGCCGTGCAACTCACAGAAGCCAGTCTGAATTTTGAGCCTGCTGTGCCACTGTAGTTTTATTCTTTAATCCTAGGAGCCTGGTATAGTTGTTCGGTCGCTCAGTTGGGTCCAGCTGTTGGCAACCCCATGGGCTGCAGCATGGCAGGCTCCTCCGTCCTCCATTTTCTCCTGGGGTTTGCTCAAATTTATGTTCATTGCGTCGGTGACACTACCTAGCCATCTCATCCTCTGCCACCTCCTTCTCCTGTTGTCTTCAGTCTTTCCTAGCATCGGGGTCTTTTCCAGTGAGTTGCCTTTTCGCATCAGGTGGCCAAAGTATTGGAGCTTCAGCTTCAGTGTCAATCCTTCCAATCAATCCTTCCAATGCATATTCAGGGTGGATTCCCTTTAGAACTGGTTGATCTCCTTGCCGTCCCGGGACTCTTAAGAGCCTTCTCCAGCACCAGAATTCTCAGTTCTTTGACACTCAGTCTTCTTTATGGTCCAACTCTCACATCCATACGTGACTACTAGAAAGACCATAGCTTTGACTGTATGCGCTTTTGTCAGCAAAGTGATGTCTCTCCTTTTCAGTATGCTGTTGAGGTTTGTCACAGAATTTCTTCCAAGGAGCAAGCATCTTTTAATTCCATGGCTGAAGTCACCATTCACAGTGATTTGGAACCCAAGAATATGAAATCTGTCACTGCCTCCAGTTTTTCCCCTTCTATTTGCCATGAAGAGATGGGACCAGATGCCATGATCTTAGTTGCTTTTGTGTTGAGTTTCAAGCCAACTTTTTCATGCTCTTCTTTAACCCTTATCAAGAGGCTTTTTAGTTCCTTTTCACTTTCTGCCCTTAGACTGGTATCATCTCCATATCTGAGTTTGCTGATATTTCTCCCAACAATCTTGATTCCAGCTTGTGCTTCCTCCAGCCCAGCGTTTCTCATGCTGTACTCTGCATATAAGTTAAATAAGCAGGGTGACAATATACAGCTTTATTGTACTCTTTCCCAGTTTGCAACCAGTCAGTTGTTCAATGTCCGGTTCTAACTGTTGCTTCTTGACCTGCATATAGGTTTCTCAGGAGGCAGGTAAAATGGTCTGGTACTGCTATTTCTTTAAGAATTTCCCACAGTTTGTTATGATCCACACATTCAAAGGCTTTAGCACAGTCAATGAAGCAGAAGCAGATGTTTTTCTGGTATTCTGTCGCTTTCTCTGTCATCCAACAAATGTTGGCAGTTTGCTCCCTGGTTCCTTTGCCTTTTCAAAACCTAGCTTGTCCATCTGAAAGTTCCAGGTTCACATTCTTTTGAATCCTAGCTTGAAGGATTTTGAGCGTAACCTTGTTAGCATGTGAAATGAGTACAGTTGTATGGTAGTTTGAACATTCTTTGACATTACCTTTCTTTGGGATTGGAGTGAAAACTGTGACCTTTTCCAGTCTTGTAGCCACTACTGGGTTTTCCAAATCTGTTAACATATTGAGTGCAGCACTTTAACAGCATCGTCTTTTAGAATTTTAAATAGCTCAACTGGAATTCCATCACCTACACTGTCTTTGTTGGTAGTAATATTTCCTAAGGCCCCCTTGACTTCACCCTCCAGGATGTCTGGCTCTAGGTGAGTGACCACACCAGCTGGTGTACTGTTCTGTGTATTTGTGCCACCTCTTCTTACTATCTTCTCCTTCTGTTAGGTCCTTACCATTCTGTCCTTTATGGTGCCTGTTCTTGCATGAAATGTTCCCTTGATGTCTCCAGTTTTCTTGAAGAGCTCTCTAGTCTTTCCCATTGTGTTGTTTTCCTCTATTTCTTTGCATTGTTCATTTAAGAAGGGCTTCTTATCTCTCCTTGGTATTCTCTGGATCTCTGCATTCAGCTGGGTATATTTTTCCCTTTCTCCCTTGCCTTTCCCTTCTCTCCTTTCCTCAGCTCTTTGTAAAGTTTCCTCAGACAATCATTTTACCTTCTTGCATTTATTTTTCTTTAGAGTAGTTTGGTCACTGCCTCCTATACAGTGTTATGAGCGGTCTTCACGGTGATGAACTTTGTATATAAACTCATGTACAAACACATGAACCTCTTTCAATAAACTCATATACAAATATATGAACCTCTTTCAGTGTTATGAATCTGGTAGACACTTTCTGTACTAGATCTCATCTTTTGAATCCATTTGTCACCTCCACTGTATAATCATAAGGGATTTAATTTAGGTCATATCTAAATGACCTAGTTGTTTTCCCTACGTTCTTCACTTTAAACCTGAATTTTGCTATTAGGAGCTCATGATCTGAGCCACAGTCAGCTCCAGGTCTTGTTTTTGCTGACTATATAGAGCTTTTCCATCTTCAGCTGCAAAGAACATGATCAATCTGATTTTGGTATTGACCATCTGGTGATATCCATGTGTATAGTTGTCTCTTGGTTGTTGGAAAAGGGTGTTTGCTATGACCAGCATGTTCTTTTGACAAAACTCCATTAGCCTTTGCCCTGCTTTTGCACTCCAAGGCAAAACTTGCCTGTTATTCTGGGTGTCTCTTGACTTCCTACTTTGTATTCCAATCCCCTGGGATGAAAAGGACATCCTTTTTGGGTGTTTGTTCTAGAAGGTGTAGTTTGAGAACTACAGCAGTTCTACTTCATAGAACTGTTCAACTTCAGCTTCTTTGGCATTAGTGGTTGGGGCATAGACTTAAGATAAGTGTGATATTGAACAGTTTGCCTTGGAAACGAACTGCGATTATTATTTTTTTTTGAGATTGCATGCAAGTACTGCATTTAGAACTCTGGTTTACTATGAGGGCTACTCCCTTTCTCCTACAGGATTCTAACCCACAGCAGTAGATATAATGGTCATCTGAATTAAATTTGCCCATTCTCATCTGTATTAGTTCAGTGATTCCTAAGATGTTCATTCTTGCCATCTCCTGCTTCACCACATCCAATTTGCCTTGATTCATGGATCTAACGTTCCAGATTCTTATTCAATATTGCTTTTTACAGCCTCAGACTTGACTTTAACCATCAGACACATCTGCACAACTGAGCGTCATACCTGCTTTGGTCCAGCCACTGCATTCTTTCTGGAACTAGTAACGACCAGCCTCCACTCTTCACCGGGAGCATGTTGGACACCTTTTGATTGTGTTGCTTATCTTCCAGTGCCATGTTTTTTGGCCTCATACTGCTCATGGGGTTCTCACGGCAGGAATACTGGAGTGGTTTTGCCATTTCCTCTTCCCGTGGACTGTGTTTTGTCCGAACTCTTCACTCTGACCCATCTGTCTTGGGTGGCCCTGTACAGCATGGCTGATAGCTTCATTGAGTTACACAAACCCCTTTACTGCAACAAGGCTGTGATCCATGGAGGGGTATAGTAGGAAGAACATTTACATTTAAGCTTTAAAGATCTGAGTTTAAGTCTTCTGTATGGCTGTGGGCAAGTTACTGCTCAGGCTGTATTCTTTATAAAGTAGAATGTTACACGAGGAGGGATGGCCACCCAGTGCCGTGTTCTTGTTGGAGAATCCCCACGGACAGAGAGGAGCCTGGTGGGCTATAGGCCATGGGGTCGCAAAGAGTCGGACACGACTGAGTGACTAAGCACAGCATAGAATATTATACTTGCCTCACAGAGTTGTAATTGACAGAGTTTAACACACGTTACATGTCTTTCCAAGGGTTTGGTCCATTATGGAGTTCTTAAAAGTATAAATTATTCTTTCCTTTGCACTCTGACTTCTTTTACTGTTGCAGCACTGAAATTGCTTTTTAAAAAATCGTCTTGACAATCTAATTACCAAATCTAATGGCCTTATCTCAATCATCCTTGGTTTTCTTAGAGCACTTTTGAAGTATGCTCTATAGGAACGAAATGATCTGATTTCTTGTTTCTTAGCTTTATGGTTCCTGATTCTCATGTCTCTGAAGGTTTCTTTACATTTCCTGCAGTGTCTTGATTTTGCCCTTCCCCCTAACCATAGCTGTATCAGTTAGGATGCAAATAGGATTTAAAAACAAAAGAAGTGCATTAGTTCAGGTAATTGGCAAGTGCATAGGTAGGATTAGTTTAAAGGGTGAGTGAGTGAAGTCGTTCAGTGGTGTCCGACTCTTTGCGACCCCGTGGACTGTAGCCCACCAGGCTCCTCTGTCCGTGGGATTCTCCAGGCAAGAATACTGGAGTGGGTTGCCATTTCCTTCTCCAGGGGATCTTCCCCACCCAGGGATCGAACCCAGTTCTCCCGCATTGCAGGCAGACGCTTAAACCTCTGAGCCACCATTTGTTCATAAACTGAGCTTTGTTTAGTCCTTTAGTCCTCAGTCCTTAGTCAGGACTGAGGTTCTGTTTTTCCGTTTTCCTCTAAACTTTGTCCTCCCGCTTGGGTTTCATGCTCAAACTGGCGTCCCGTCTAGATTAAACCCAAGTGCTTTCTTTATCTGCAGTGGTGACCTTTGTGCTCAGGTTTATCCTTTCGGTTGCATGTTTCTCTTTCTGCTCCAGGCATCACATTCTGACACAACCACCAAAGACAGGAGGAAGTTTGCCCTCTCATCTCTCGATGAAGCAAGTAAACCTTTCACAGAAAGCCTGTATCAGGTTTCATTTTGGCCTTATTACTTATGCCCTAGTTGCAAGGGGACTGGGTAAAACAGTATCTGGCATTTCAGTCTAGGAAGAAATTGGATGAATGGCTATGGGGAAGGCAACCAACATTGTCAGTGACATATATTGATATTATTGTGTGGAGAAGTAAGCGTAAATGCATGAGAATTTTCAGATAGTAGTGGCAGACTGAAAGCACTGATTATCTCAAGAGCTGATATAAGCTATACTTAGGACTGGATCAGTCATTTAGATAGTCATGAATGACTAATTAAAATTGGATTATTATATAAAATTAGTATATTTGAGTGGTATATCCCAGTTCTTTTAAGGTGGTTGTTAAGTACATTTACACATGCACTGTGAGAAATGGATACATGTAGCAACTATTAGGGAATGAATTTGTGGTTCTTGGAGGTGAGAGGTATTTGGAAATCTGTGGGTTTGGTTTTTGGTTGTCACAGTGATTATGAGGTCCGATCCAGTTATGGGTAGAGATGAGATATACCAACTGTCCTGTGATGTTTGCCCACAAAACAAGAATTGTCCCTTCCAAAATACCAATAGTGCCCCTATACACTGAAATAACAAACGCTTTGGTTTTGAAAGAATTCACTGAGATTCATCTGTATACTTACATCGCAAGTGACAGACAACCAAATTCAGACTGGCTACACAGTAACGGGCACGGTTAGATCTTGTCCTTGAGCTCAGCTAGGGCTTCATCCAGTCTGCAGTCATCAAGGACTTGGCTCCGTTTCTGTGATCTGTTCTGCTCTGTCATTTCTCTTGTTTTGGTTTCATTCTCAAGCTAGCTTATCTCATGGTAGCAAATTACTGTAGCACTTTCAGACTTAATACTCTCCTTTTGTGTGTGAGGTAAGATGAAGTATATCTTTTGTTATTTGATTTTGCAAGTATTTGTTGAATGTCATCACTGTTGAAACTTCCCTGAACACCTGCCCCTAAAAGTTGATTACTTCCTCTGTTATGTTACAACTTTACAAAACTCTATTACATGCCATATTCGATGGTTATTATGATTATATGTCTCATGCATTAACTTGTCTTAATTGTCTATGTATTCTTAATGTGTAAAATACTCTCTGACTTAGTGATACACAGTAACCATTTATGGATGAAAGAGACAAGAAGGAAGGATATGGGAAGGGCAGAGAAGCATAAGAAGTCCCCATTCCTTCCTGTTATTGAACCCTGAATTATGGATGTTACACTCCTACCACCAAAGTACGTGTATAATGCTCTTGTGATTGAGAATGAATTCATTTGAAAGCTTTACTGAATTCTAGTAGTGTTCCATCATTATTTTCTCAGCAAAACTAAAACCAGTTACCGTCTTCTGTTCTTTCAACAAGTACTTTTGAAAGCCTGCTATTGGCACATAATGTAACAACAATGGTAAACCAAATAGAGCTATGCTTAAATACCAGTGAGGGACACAGACATTATTCACGTGTGCACACTCAGTCTCACACACACGTCAGGTAGCAATAGGTTTTGAAGCGGAATAAGATAGATTCAGGGGACTGAAAAGTAACAGGATACTATGATACTTGAGGCAGTTTGGTGAGAAAAGGCTTTTTGAGAAGCCCTTTTCTGAGTGAAGTGGATTAAGCCATGGAACCATCTGGAAGAAACTGTTCAGGTAGAGGAAGCAGCAGCTTCTAACCTGAAAGTGGCCTTGGCCTGTTGGAAGAACAGCGTGTGGGGGGCTGTGGCTGAAGCAAAGTGAGAGGAAGGGGAGTGTGGCAGGAGAGGTGGCAGGACAGGTCTCAGGGTAGGTGTGGGGAGGGGGGACCGGGGAGAGCTCTGGAGGTCATTCCAAGACTTGATTTTATTACGAGATGGAAACCACTAAAAGTTGTTAAGCATGGGAATATCCAGATTTGACTTGATTTTTAGAGGATTACTCTGGCTCAGTATAGAAAATTGATTGGTATCGAGGTAAGAATGGAAGTAGGAAAATCATTTAGGAAACTCTTACAGTAATCTAGGTTGGAAATGTAGCAAGGTGGTAGTGGTGGAGGACCAAAGAAGTGATCAGATTTGTGATCTATTTAGAAGGTGAAGTAATGACAAATTATTGATGGAATTGATGTGGGGTGTGAGGAAAATAGAAATAAAGGACGGCTCTGAGTTGTTTGATATGAGCAACTGGGTGAAAGGTGGTCTATGTTATTGAGATAGAAACGGTGGGGCAAAGGGTAGGGGTTAGTGGGAAGCAGGTTTGGAGAATTAAATAGGAGATTTGTTTTGGATGTGGCTTTGTTTGAATGCCTATCAGATACTCAACTGGAGACATTGAGTATACACACACACACACACGTATACATACATTAGCTAGGAGTTTAGGAGAGAGGTGGAGCTGGAGGTAAGTGTTCGGAAATCATCAGTGTATATGTGGTGTTTACGTCCATGGGACCAGATGAAATCACCTGAGGAGTGAGAATAGAATTCATGAAACACTTTGATGTTGAAAATGGCTTCCTATATCGAAGATTGGGAGCTACTGTTTTGGACAATAATAACATTCCGAGTATGGAGAAGATAGTGAGTAACTCTTGGAGAAAGAAGTGCAACTTGACCTGGACTTCAAAAGGATACAAAGAATAGAAAAGACTTTTTCCTTCTCTCATGCCAAGCACAGTGCCTGGCTTGTGGTGAGCATTCTACAGGTGCTGATGAATGAAGAAAAAAGCACTTAGCGGGAGGAACAGCTTGAGCCAGAGGTGTGGCAGCAGGCAAAGCCTGGAGTGTTTCAAAAGAAACTCAGAGACCTAGAGAAGGGACTGGGTTGGGCAGTTTGTTCGGTTTTTCTGTAACATGTTATGGAAAGTAGTCCAAAGTAGGATTGGGTTGGGCTATTCAAGGTCTTAAATGCTAAAATGCCAGTTGTATTTAACTCTGTGAACTAATGATTTTCAACCGTTTCATTCATTAGCACAATACCTTTAGTTCTTGGCCTCCTAACCAACGCTCAGTAAATACTGAATGGCTTCTGTGGTGGCTCACTGGTACAGAATTCGCCGGCCAAAGCAGGAGACACAGGAGATGTGGGTTCGACCCCTGGGTTGGGAGGATCCCCTGGAGAAGGCAGTGGCAACCCACTCCAGTGCTCTTGCCTGGGAAATCCTAGGGACTGGCAGGCTGTAGTTCAGGGAGTCGGAAAAGAGTTGGACACAGCTTAGTGACAGAACAGCAGCAACAACAGTAAAATTATTCTTTCTAATGATAAGCTTTAAAAAGTTATCCTTTATTATCGATATAAAATCACTTGTGACATCTCTCATAACCAGTCAGAAAGTACCAGAGATAGCAGCCCCGAGGATGAAAGTGGCTTTCAGAAAACTGAGGAGCCACTAACAGTTTTATGTTAAGAGACAATTGATTATTTTGTTTTTATAAAGATAACTGCCTGAAGCCTGTTTGTTGATCATTTTCTCCTTTATCTGTCAAGGAGCAAACTGATTTAGAATTATGGGGGTGTTAGCTAGAAAGTCTGGAGAAAGCAGTGGCAACCCACTCCAGTACTCTTGCCTGGAAAATCCCATGGACGGAGGAGCCTGGGGGGCTGCAGTCCATGGGGTCGCACAGAGTTGGACATGACTGAAGCGACTTAGCAGCAGCAGCAGCAGCTAGAAAGTGACTCAGTCATGTCTGACCTTTGTGACCCCGTGGACTGTTCCATAGAATTCTCTAGGTCAGAATACTGGAGTGGGTAGCCAGCCTTTCTCCAGGGGATCTTCCCAACTCAGGGATTGAACCCAGGTCTTCCACATTGCAGGTAGATTCTTTACCACCTGAGCCACCAGGGAAGACAGTAAAAGCGTCTGCTTGCATCGCGGGAGACCCGGCTTTGATCCCTGGGTGGGGAAGATCTTCTACAGAAGGAAATGGCAACCCTCTCCAGTACTCATGCCTGGAAAATTCCATGGATGGAGGAGCCTCGTAGGCTACAGTCCATGGGGTCGCAAAGAGCTGGACAGGCCTGAGCAACTTCACTTTCACTTTTCACGTTCTAGCTAGAAAATTGGAGATGATGTATCTTTGGAAATCTAATTATTATTTTTAAGTTATATTATTTTAAATACTAATTATGATTAGAAGTTCTTTCTGTGCTAAGTAATTAGCATATGATAGACAACACAATTTAAATGTTAAAAAATAATTTATCTGAATAAAATGATACTGAGATAAAAAAGTTGAAATTTTAAAGTTACCCTTTGAAGGAACTTTTAAAAATATTTAGGATACTTTATTTAGGTTTGTGATTACTTTCTTCAGTTCTTATACCCCATTACTAAAGTGTTCTGTAGTCATTAAAGAAAATTCAGGAAAAGTACAGGTGACATTCATAAGCTCATCACATGAAGAAAACCAGAGTAGTTTTCGTCTCTCCCAAACCTTCCCTCCTGCTTTCATTACCCTCCATCCCTCTCTTCTTCCCTCTGTGTCTCACTTTCTTCTTTGTGCCTAGGACTTTCTTCCCTTGTTACAGTGTAAACATGTGTATATATCTAATTTTTAAAAATTAGGTTATATTCATTTCTTGGAATATTTGATAAATCTTATTTTTATTGACTGTATAATCCCATTGTAAAAATTATTTTTCTTAATTGTTTCCTGGAGTTGGTTACTTAGTTTAGGTTTTCTATTTTATTATCCTGTGGGTAGTGAATGTCTTAACACGTGGATTTTTTTTCTCTTTTTCCTTAGAATAGGATGATAGGCAATGGAGTTACTAAATAAGGTTTCATCTTAAACATTTTTAAGGTTCATGATACATGTTGCCACATTGTACAATGTCTTGTAAGCCCAATAAATGTTAATTGCTTTGAAAGTAATCCTAACTGGGTGGTGGTGGGGAGGTTAGGACCTACAGAGTTGCCAAGCTTGAGTGATAGGCTAGGTTAGCCTTTTGTTTCCAAATAGTTCTTTCTTATCTTTAATATATATTTCAGGGTATATGTAAAAAATAACATGAAGAGCTTAACATGTTACTGAAAACACATATGACGTTATTCCTCAGGTCAAGACGTACAATGCTGCCAACATCCCAGAGCTCCTGCCCTTCCGGCTCCTGGTCTTTAAGAGAAAGCTTTCAGCCTTTCACTCCAAGTCCGTTTGCTGAAAGTTTGTTTCGTTTTTGTGAAAACCTTTATCATATTAAAGAAGTTCCCTTCTGTACCCGGTTTACTAAGAATTTTGTGTTTTGTTCTGTTTGTTTGAATTTAATGCTTTTTTTCCGTTGTTGCAGCTTTTCATTACCATATGAATTTCTCCTTCACTATGTTAATATATTGAATTATATGATATTTAAAATCTTAAACCTAACTGATTTCTGAGATAAACCTAATTTTGCTTTACAGTATTTCTCTTTTTATGTATTTCTGGATTCAGTTTGATAATCTGTTAATAGTTTTATATCAGTGAGGTGGCCTGTATTGTCCTTGTCAGAATTTGAAAGCAACGGTTATCTCATACTAGGCTTATAAGGTGTGCTGACCCTCGTTTTCTATTCTGAAAAAGTTTAAGTAGGACTGAATTGTTCCGTTAAATTTCTGTGAGAATCTGGCCAAGAGGCCATCTGGGCTGGTGATTTTCTTTGTAGAAAGATGTTTAATTACTACTTTGATTTCTAATTTTTAAGCCTTCTCAGATTTTCTATCTGTTGATTATTTTGGTAGTTTTCCCCCTAAGAAGTTGTCTTTTTCATCTAAACTTTTTAATTTACTAGCATAAAATTATTTATAATAAGTATTCAGTTCAGCTCAGTTCAGTCACGCAGTCGTGTCCGACTCTTTGCAACCCCATGAATCGCAGCACGCCAGGCCTCCCAGTCCATCACCATCTCCCGGAGTTCACTCAGATTCGCATCCATTGAGTCAGTGATGCCATCCAGCCATCTCATCCTCTGTCGTCCGCTTCTCCTCCTGCCCCCAATCCCCCCAGCATCAGAGTCTTTTCCAATGAGTCAGCTCTTTGCGTGAGGTGGCCAAAGTACTGGAGTTTCAGCTTTAGCATCATTCCTTCCAAAGAAATCCCAGGGCTGATCTCCTTCAGAATGGACTGGTTGGATGTCCTTGCAGTCCAAGGGACTCTCAAGAGTCCTCTCCAACACCACAGTTCAAAAGCATCAATTCTTCGGCGCTCAGCTTTCTTCACAGTCCAACTCTCACATCCATATATGACCACAGGAAAAACCATAGCCTTGACTAGACAGACCTTAGTCGGCAAAGTAATGTCTCTGCTTTTGAATATACTGTCTAGGTTGGTCATAACTTTCCTTCCAAGGAGTAAGCATCTTTTAATTTTATGGCTGCAGTCACCATCTGCAGTGATGGTGAGATAAAGTCTGGCACTGTTTCCACCGTTTCCCCATCTATTTCCCATGAAGTGATGGGACCGGATGCCATGATCTTCGTTTTCGGAATGTTGAGCTGTAAGCCAACTTTTTCACTCTCCTCTTTCACTTTCATCAAGAGGCTTTTGAGTTCCTCTTCACTTTCTGCCATACGGGTGGTGTCATCTGCATATCTGAGGTTATTGATATTTCTCCCGGCAATCTTGATTCCAGCTTGTGCTTCTTCCAGCCCAGCGTTTCTCATGATGTACTCTGCATAGAAGTTAAATAAGCAGGGTGACAATATACAGCCTTGACATACTCCTTTTCCTATCTGGAACCAGTCTGTTGTTCCATGTCCAGTTCTAACTGTTGCTTCCTGACCTGCATACAGATTTCTCAAGAGGCAGGTCAGGTGGTCTGGTATTCCCATCTCTTTCAGAATTTTCCACAGTTTATTGTGATCCACACAGTCAAAGGCTTTGGCATAGTCAATAAAGCAGAAATAGATGTTTTTCTGGAACTCTCTTGCTTTTTCCATGATCCAGCGGATGTTGGCAATTTGATCTCTGGTTCCTCTGCCTTTTCTAAAACCAGCTTGAACATCAGGAAGTTCACGGTTCACGTATTGCTGAAGCCTGGCTTGGAGAATTTTGAGCATTACTTTACTAGCATGTGAGATGAGTGCAATTGTGCGGTAGTTTGAGCATTCTTTGGCATTGCCTTTCTTTGGAATTGGAATGAAAACTGACCTTTTCCAGTCCTGTGGCCACTGCTGAGTTTTCCAAACTTGCTGGCATATTGAGTGCAGCACTTTCACAGCATCATCTTTCAGGATTTGAAATAGCTCAACTGGAATTCCATCATCTCCACTAGCTTTGTTCGTAGTGATGCTTTCTAAGGCCCACTTGACTTCGCATTCCAGGATTAGTATCCATTTAATGGTTGCAGTAAAGAATTATCTTCTTGTATCTGTTATAGGCTAAAACTACCTCTGTTTTTCCTCATTCAGTCTCCCTGGGAATTTAGTAGTCACTCAAAGGAGCCAAATTTTGAATCTTGTTGACTCTTTTTTTTTTTAATTATTATTATATATTTGATCTCTATTGCATTGATTTCTGCTCTTTATTTCCTTCCATTTTTGGGATTTACTTTTTTGTTCTTTTGCTAGCTTCTTGTAGATCACTACTTTTCAGCATTTCTCCCTTTTAGATATATGTATTTAAGGCTAAGCATTTCCCTCTAAATACTGTTTTAGCTAGCTAAATTACTCAAATTTTAATAGGTGGTACTTTTATAATTCACTTTAAAATGTTTTCTAATTTTCATTGGTACCTAGTTTATCTTTTGGGTAAGTTGAATGTATTATATTTCTCAATTTCTGAACACATGGAGGTTTTCTAGTTATTTTTGAGTGTTTTTTTATTTTTTACAACATAAGAATGTCATCAGAGAACTCTAACAACATAACAGTGTCATAGTGTTTCAAAGGTCTGTGATTTCACACCTTTAAAATTTGAGATCTGCACTGTGGCCCCAGTATATTATCTTTTCTCTACAGCTATTGAATGTGGTGTTCTATATATTTATATTAGGTCTTGCTTGTTAATCCCATATTTCATATCTTCAGGATTTTAAGTGACCTTTTGTTTGCTTGTATCAATTACACAGACAAGGGTGTATTAAAATATCCCATTTACCACTGTAGATATTTCCCCTTGTATTCTCTTAGCTTTTGCTTTATTTATTTGAGACAATGCTAGGAGATGAATATATATGTACACTGTGCTTAGTTGCTCAGGCATGTCTGACTCTTTGCAACCTTTAGACTGTAGCCCGCCGGACTCCCCTGTCCATGGGATTTTTCAGGCAGAAATACTGGAATGGGTTGCCATTTCCTTCTCCAGGGGATCTTTTTGACCCAGGGATCGAACCCCCATCTCCTGTGTCTCATGACACAGATTCTTCCCCTGCTGAGCCATTAGGGAAGCCTAGTAGATAGATGTGTAATAGTTATATCTGCTAGTGACTTACTGTTAGGAAATATTCCACTTTTATTCTGAAAGTGCTTTTTGCATTAAGGTCTAGTTTGTCTGGGATTGATATAACAACACCAGTTTTCTTTTTATTGTTTTCTAAGGCTGATCTACCTGCACAGTTTAAGAAAATCATATTCTGCTTTTATGTTATCAAAGCCAGATTGCTTCTTGTCATATCATCTTGGCTGTTTCTAGCATTGTAACATGTAACTTGCTTCAAATGTAGGCAGTCATAAGATACTGAGATAAAGTCTTACTTGGTTGAATTTAAAAAGTAATGAGCATGATTTTGAATAAGTACTGAAGTTGTTTTAGGTTTCTCTTATTTTAAACATTAAAAAAATGTAGTTTTGTCAGGAAAAGAGACTTTAAGATTTATATCCTTGAGCAGATATTACTGGTATGCAGTATACATATCAAAAACTGCAAGAGAAAATGAAATGAAAATAACTGTGCTACCCCTGTCTCTTCCCTGGTGGCTTAGACGGAAAAGAATCTGCCTGCGATGCAGGAGACCCTGGTTCAGTCCCTGGGTTGGGAAGACACCCTGGGAAAGGAACGGCCACCCACTCCAGGATTCTTGTCTGGAGAGTTTCCTGCACAGAGGAGTCTAGCGGGCTGTAGTCTGTGGGGTCACAAAGAATCGGACACAGCTGAGCGACTCACGCTTTGACTTTGCACCCTGTCTTTTGGTTACGCATGTCCTCTCCACAGAGGCGACCACTGGATTAACACAGTGTAATCGCTGTGACCGGTTTCTTCTTTAGTTTTTCCAACTGGAGTCCACAGAAACCCAGATTTCGCAAGTACAGCTTGTTAGATGGGCAAATATATACACTATGTGGTGAACTCTAATTTGTGTTTTCATCAGAAGGTAGCGTTCTGGAACATGACATACTTATGAATTTTAAATCATAATGATAACTCTCATTCAAGCTCCAGAACAGGTTTTTACTTCAAAAGTTACAAAGCAGATACTGGAAGAGGATAAACAGCTCTCTGCTTAAATCTGATCACCCAGTCCTTCCGTTTGGAAATCCTACTGGTTTGGACTTCAACAGAAGTGGTCTCCTATGGTTAAAGATAATTGGGAAAAATCTGACAAGGGTGGCTCATTTGCTAGTTACTCAAGGGGGTGGCTATGAGGAATTTCTGTTACGGATTACAGTAAGGTGAAAGAATGTGTGTATTTTGCTTGTTTTCTGTCTACATGAGCAACAAATGCTGGGTAGGGCTAGAGGATTTGCTTCCGGGTCATTCACTCACTCATTTGGCTGGCAAGTTCGTAGTCATTGTAAGGACACTCAGGTAAGCTTATGGAAAGGCCATCCGGGACCCAAATGTTGGCCTTTCCATAAGGTTACCTGAGTGTCCTTGTAACACGGAGGCTGGCTCCACAGTGAGCCATCTAAGGACCGCGGTAGAAGCTGCGGTGTCTGACAGTGACCCAGCCTCAGAAGTCACACGCTTCTGCGTGTCTCAGTGGTCACGCGTGTGTGTGCTCCGGCAGGTCCAGTGCTTTGTGACCCTCTGAACGGTAGCCCAGCAGGCTCCTTTGCCCTTGGGATTTTCCAGGCAAGAATACTAGAGTGGGTTGCCATGTCCTCTTCCAGGGGATCTTCTGACCCAGGGATCAGATTTGCGTCTCCTGCGTCTCCTGCATCGGCAGGTGGATTCTTTACCACTGAGCCACTTGGGAAGCCATGGGTCCCTCGGGTCAGCTCTGTTCAGCATAGGAGAACACTATGCAAAAGCTCGAATATCAGATTTTAAAGATTATTAAGGACAGTCTTTGAAAGTGGCTATAGTATCACTCCCCATTTAAATAAGGATTGGATCAGCAATCTTATATTTGGTGTTTATGGTAATCTCAAGCTGAATTTATTCAAAAAAGTCTAACGCTTTTAGGGTGCTGCATACTTTTCTATTATTTATGCTTTGCTCAGGAAAATGCCTGTTTGCCAACATTTTCACAGTGATTTATTTTTTGTTGTATTTGATGCCTGATAAGAAAAGAATTAGTATTCTGGCTTCCTCTTAGAAATTGTAGCATACATCCTTGAGCTTTAATATGGTGCTGAAATCTTGCTTGCCTTATCTGTTGATGTTACTGCTTTAATCTAGCCATTGGATCCAGGTGTCATTTAGAATTTTGACTGTATATAGGGCATTTTCATTCAGAAAATAATGAATTCCAACTATACTGTTCACAAAATAAGGTGGTGTGAGTGGTAAAGAACCCACCTGCCAGTGTAGGAAATGTAAGATACGTAGGTTCCATCCCTGGGTTGGGAAGATCCCCTGGAGGAGGGCATGGCAACCCATTCCAGTATTCTTGCCTGGAGAATCCAGTGGACGGAGGAGCCTGGTGGGCTACAGTCCGTAGGGTCAAAAGAGTCAGACACAACTGAAGTGACTTAGCACGTGCATACTTAGGCTCCTCTAATAGTATGGAAGAACGAGGCTGCCACTGTAAGAGAAAAAGAAAATACTGTCTTGTATCCTTTGTGAGAGAAATCTTCAGAGGAGTAAGAATTTGAAGGTTAAGTCTGGTAGGGAGAGGGCCAGGAAATTTGTGAATCAAATATCTGTTTATTTTAAATGTATCAGATATCCAAGTGAAAAATAGATAGTTGGATATTCACAGAAGAGGGTTAGGATTTAAATTTGAGATTTAACGTCATTAGATGATGTTAAAAGCCTTGGGAGTAGGTGAGAAGACAGTCAGGAGAGAAAGCATCCTGGCACAAGTCCTCAGGCACGCATGTTTTAGAAGACGCTTGGAGAGACAGAACAAATCAATAGAGGAAATCAGAGGAAGAGGAAACCAGGAGAACATGTCGTAGAGGACAAGAGACGACAGCCACTTCAAGCAGAAGAGAGTGGTCTGCCTGGCCTAATGTTCCCAAGCGGTTACTGTTCTAAGATTCCAAAAAAAAAGTGAAGTCGCTCAGTCGTATCCAACTCCTTGTGACCCCATGGACACCGAGCTCCTCTGTCCATGAGATTTTCTAGGCAGGAGTACTGGAGTGGGTTGCAGTTTCCTTCTCCAGGGACCTTCCCGACCCAGGGATTGAACCCAGGTCTCCCACATTATAGACAGACGCTTTCCGTCTGAGCCACCACTTGATCTTAGCCAAAAGGGCGATGGAATTAGGCCACTGCGTAGTCATTAGTGACCTTGACAATTGAGCTTCAGGAGATTGTTTAGGATTAGGGCGGGTTAAAGAGTGAATTAAAGGTGAGAAAATAGAGATAGGAAATGAAGGCCACTAGATCAAGAAGTTTTGCTGTGAGTAGAACAAAGAAACGGTCGTATCTAGTTGGTGGGGGGCGGGGGGTGGAGGTGAAGGGGAGCTAAGGTCAAGAGAGGAATTTCCTGACCCAGGAGTCGAAGCCAGGTCTCCTGCATTGCAGGCAGATTCTTTACCATCTGAGCAATAGGGAAGTCCTGGGGAATTTCTTAAGATGTGTAATAACAGAGCAGTTTGTTCACGATAATGGCCCAGT
>SJYQ01000666.1:411184-425515 GCA_006410935.1 Redunca redunca
GTTGAAATCTCATCTTTATGGAGGAGGGTTTATAAGTTCGTATTGTAAATTGTACCTTTGGGAGCAGTGTTGTAGCTCTTTTAGGTTTTTAGTAAAGATCAAAGCTAAAAACATTAAACAAGACATAATTTTTAAAAGACACATGAGCAAACATAAAATTCTGCTTTAAACATTTAGCTTTTAAAAAATTAATCAGCATTTTTTTTTCCCTAGGCGAAGGATAGCTTAAGACATTGGATGACCAGAAACTGGAATTTTATCCGATTAGAGCACATTAAGAATTTAGAAAAAAGTTTCCTTTACCAACGAGGAGATGTTGGAATATTTGTTAATTGGGTAAAATGATTGTGAAAGGTGACTTTTTAGTTTTTTGTCTTATTAACAACATAAACTAGTAAGTATGCTGTCAAAATTGTCAGAATAAGACTAATTAAAACACAGTTAAATTTCTTATAGAGTTAAATTTTTGTTTTTTTTTCCTGTTATTATGTTTTTCAACTGAAAAAGCCTTTGGTCATTAATTTTAACTATAAATTAGTAGTATATACATATAACACCTGGTTATTTCTTCTCTAGAGTAAGAAATATCAACTGGTTCTGTTAATTTTTGTAAATCTTGCCATAATCATGTATCCTTCCTTATTTAAAACATCTATATTTTTCATTGCCTATAAGAAGATGTCTAAAATTTTTAACCTACCAGACAAAATATAAAACTGCCCTAAAATATTCCTCAATCTCTTTGAAGGCTAGTTCTCTTGCTACTTTCTCTCTGAACTCCTTCTGGATTGCCTAGCCAGAAATTATCAGATCTCATCCTTTGAAACAGATGTTACCTTGTATTAAAACTTTTCTCGTGCACATTTGTTAGTTGATGCCTTCCTCCTCTTTGTATCATCTGCATTCATACATTCAGCAGTGCTGCTGGGCATCTGCTGTGCACCAAGCACTGCTCTAGGTGCGAAGGCAGCAGCGGTGCGTGGGAATCTAGGTTCCTATCCTCATGAAATTTATATTCTAGTTTGGAAATGATAATGAGGGAGACAAAAAATCAAATAAACAGAGGCATAGAGCCTTTTAGATCTTAAATGTTTTGAGGGGAAAACAGTATATATGATAGAAAGTTTAAGGACAGTACCAGTGTTGATTTGGTGGTGATTGAAGATCTCTTTGAAAATGTGACATTTACGCCAAAGCTGAATGATAATGGTGGAGCAGTCATTTGAAGATTTGGGAGTTCTCAAACTGAAAGACAGACAATGCAACGGCATTAGAGAGAGGAAAGAAGGGGGCGGTGGGGGAAGAGGTAGTAGGAGGTAGGTTATACAGAGTCTTGCAAGCAGAGGTAAGGGAATTTATTCTAATTTGGAATTTATTCTAATTTAAGTTTGAAGCCTGTGAATTGTTGTTGTTTAGTCGATAAGTTGTGTTTGACTGTGCAGCCCCATAGACTGTAGCCCATCAGGCTCCTCTGTGGGATTTCCCAGGCAAGAAGACTGAAGAGGCTTGCCAGTTCCTTCTCCAGGAGATCTTCCCCACACAGGGCTCAAACCTGCATCCCCTGCACTGGCAGGTGAATTCTCTACCAGTGAGCCCCCAGGGAAGCCCAGCTTTTAAGGGTTCGTGTGATTACATTGGGCCCACCCCAGGTCCCTCCCCTCCTTTATTGAGAGTATACTATACAACCAGCACCGTGGTAGGCACTGATTTGTATTATTGAGCAAGCCAAGATTTTAACCCAGAGGCAACATAAAAACAAGGCAGAAGTGACCTACATTCTGAAGGAAAGTCCACGTCAAAAGGCCCAGGACCATAGTGCTCTGGAGTTGGCCTACGGGAACCACAGGGTTTTAAGAGTTATTCCTTACAGGTTTCAAGTTAACATTCTCATGTCTCTCAGCTCAGTGCAGTCCAGTCGCTCAGTGTGTCCGACTCTTTGCGACCCCAGAACCGCAGCACGCCAGCCCTCCCTGTCCATCACCAACTCCCAGAGTCCACCCAAACCCATGTCCATCAAGCTGGTGATGCCATCCAGCCGTTTCATCCTCTGTCGTCCCCTTCTCCTCCTGCCCTCATTCTTTCCCAGCATCAGGGTCTTTTCAAATGAGTCAGCTCTTTGCTTCAGGTGGCCAAAGTATCAGAATTTCAGCTTCAACATCAGTCCTTCCAGTGAACACCCAGGACTGATCTCCTTTAAGATGGACTGGTTGGATCTCCTTGCAGTCCAAGGGACTCTCGAGTCTTCTCCAACACCACGGTTCAAAAGCATCAATTCTTTGGCACTCAGCCTTCCTCACAGTCCAACTCTCACATCTATACATGACCATTGGAAAAACCATAGCCTTGACTAGACAGGCCTTTGTTGACAAAGTAATGTCTCTGCTTTTTAATATGTTATCTAGGTTGGTCATAACTTTCCTTCCAAGGAATAAGCGTCTTTTAATTTCATGGCTGCAATCGCCATCTGCAGTGATTTTGGAGCCCAAAAAATAAAGTCAGCCACCATTTCCCCATCTATTTCCCATGAAGTGATGGGACCCGATGCCATGATGTTAATTTTCTGAATGTTGAGCTTTAAGCCAACCTTTTCACTCTCCTCTTTCACTTTCATCAAGAGGCTCTTTAGTTCTTCTCCACTTTCTGCCATAAGGGTGGTATCATCTGCATATCTGAGGTTATTGATATTTTTCCCAGCAATCTTGATTCTAGCTTGTGCTTCCTCCAGCCCAGCGTTTCTCATGATGTACTCTGCATATAAGTTAGATAAGCAGGGTGACAGTATACAGCCTTGACGTACTCCTTTTCCTGTTTGGAACCAGTCTGTTGTTCCATGTCCAGTTCTAACTGTTGCTTCCTGACCTGCATACAGGTTTCTCAAGAAGCAGTTCAGGTGGTCTGGTATTCTCATCTTTTTCAGAATTTTCCACAGTTTGTTGTGATCCACACAGTCAAATGCTTTGGCATAGTCAATAAAGCAGAAATAGATGTTTTTCTGGAACTCTCTTGCTTTTTTGATGATCCAGCGAATGTTGGCAATTTGATCTCTGGTTCCTCTGCCTTTTCTAGAACTAGCTTGAACATCTGGAAGTTCACGGTTCACATATTGCTGAAGCCCGGCTTGGAGAATTTTGAGCATTACTAGCTCAAAGTGTGAGATGAGTGCAATTGTGTGGTAGTTTGAGCATTCTTTGGCATTACCTTTCTTTGGGATTGGAATGAAAAGGGACCTTTTCGAGTCCTGTGGCCACTGCTGAGTTTTCCAAATTTGCTGGCATATTGAGTGCAGCACTTTCACAGCCTCATCTTTTAGGATTTGAAAGAGTTCAACTGGAATTCCATCACCTGCACTAGCTTTGTTCATAGTGATGCTTCCTAAGGCCCTCTTGACTTCACGTTCCAGGATGTCTGGCTTTAGGTGAGTGATCACACCATCGTGATTTTCTGGGTCGTGAAGCTCTTTTTTGTATGAAGATCTTTTCTTCTCATGTCTCTACATTGTTCTTTATTGCATCCATACTGGTCTTAACTAAAGCAGATATTTTCAATATCATCATTGGATAAATGTCAGCCAAACAAAGCCAAAACAAATTTTGCCATTGTTCTGAACTTTAGGGCAAGGGTCACAGTGCTCTGGGGCTCATCTTCCCCGTATAAGCTCATTCTGAGTGTGTTCCTTCTTTAGGGTTGCATGCTACCTTATGGCATGCAGAGAAAGTGCCAAACGAGTGACAGTGAATCTTGTCTCCTGGTTTTAAAGTCTGCCAATTAATAATTTTAGTTACATCTGCCATGTCCTTCTTACCATGTAATATAGCGTATTCACTACTGTAACACCAGGGCATATTTAGCCCAATACATGTTTAATGTGTTTAATATCATATAAGAGCAGTGAAGCAGAATTAACTCTGACAGAGTTAATTTTTGAGTCATTCCACTTTTCTTATTTCTTTTGCCTTTGCTTATATGTCCACCTTCACGGATTACCTTGATAGTGATGCCTGATAGATTTGCCATACTCCCATAAGACAACCCCAAACTGTTTATCTTTAGTTTTAGTTATTTTAACTAAATGAACATAAAAAATGTGGAAATGTCTCTTGCATTTAAAGAGATTTTGTTCTAGATATCTTCCAGAGAAAGCTGTGGTTACCCATTGATAAAAATTTGTGGGTCAAGAGAATTTTTTATGGATTCCAAATTGACATTGTCTAAGCTGTTTGAGATTTTTGTTTTCACTTATTCTATTATTTAAAAAATGTGTTCACTCAATAAATGTTTATTGAGCATCTGCTGCTTCACAGCTAGGTGCTAGGATGAAAATGACTGAACACATAACTCTTTTTTGGTAATTTATTTTAATTGGAAGCTAATTACTTTACATTGTTGTAGTGGGTTTTGCCGTACATTGACATGACTCAGCCATGGGTGTACATGTATTATCCATCCTGAACTGCCCCCCCCCCACCTCCCCATCCCATCCCTCAGAGTCATCCTGGTGCACAGGCCCTGGGCGCCCTGTCTCATGCATTGAACTTGGACTGGCGATCTATTTCATGTGTGGTAGTATACATGTTTCAATGCTATTCTCAAATCATCCCACCCTCCCCTTCTCCCACAGAGTCCAAAAGTCTGTTCTTTACATCTCTGTCTCTTTTGCTGCCTCGCATATAGGGTCATTGTTACTATCTTTCTAAATTCCATATATATGCATTAATATACTGTATTGGTGTTTTTCTTTCTAACTTCACTCTGTATAATCGGCTCCAGTTTCATCCATCTCATTAGAACTGATTCAGATGTGTTCTTTTTAATGGCTGGGTAATATTCCATTGTGTATACATACCTTAGCTTTCTTATCCATTCATCTGTCGATGCACACCTAGGTTGCTTCCATGTCCTGCCTATTGTAAACAGTGCTGTGATGAACATTGGGGTACACATGTCTGTTTCATTTCTGGTTTCCATGGTGTGTATGCCCAGCAGTGGGATTGCTGGGTTGTATGGGAGTTCTATTTCCAGGTTTTTAAGAAATCTCCACACTGTTCTTCATAGTGGCTGTACTAGTTTGCATTCCCACCAACAGTGAAAAGATACCCTTCAGAATGGGAGAAAATAATAGCAAATCAAGCAAGTCACAAAGAATTAATCTCAAAAATATACAAGCAACTCCTGCAGCTCAATTCCAGAAAAATAAACGACCCAATCAAAAAATGGGCCAAAGAACTAAACAGACATTTCTCCAAAGAAGACATACAGATGGCTAACAAACACATGAAAAGATGCTCAACATCACCCATTATCAGAGAAATGCAAATCAAGACCACAATGAGGTACCATCTCACGCCAGTCAGAATGGCTGCTGTCAAAAAGTGTATAAACAATAAATTCTGGGGAGGGTGTGGAGAAAAGGGAGCCCTCTTACACTGTTGGTGGGAATGCAGGCTGAACACGTGACTGCTTACGAAGCATGAGACTGAAGGAGAAACAAGTTGCTGTGGGAGATAACACAGTTGTCCTTTAGCATCTGTGAGTGGTTAGTTCTGGGACTGTGGAGAATATCAAAACCCGGAGATGCTCAAGTCCCTTATATTCATATAAAACAGTATAGTATTTACATATAATCTGCACATATCCCTTCCATTATACTTTAAATCGTCTCTAGGTTTCTTATAATACCTTGGAAGTGCTATGTAAGTAGTTGCCAGGCTGCTTGGCAAATGCAAGTTTTGTCTTTTGGAACTTTCCCCAAATCTTTTCTATATATTTTTGGTCCATGGCTGGTTGAATGCACAATGGTTAAATGTAGAACCCAAGGATATAGAGCACCTGCTGTACTTAGATCTGGGTAGTTGATTTAACATGAAATGCTTATTGGGATGAAGTAGTTTGACCAGCACTGGCTTAGGAGTCAGACTGCCACTTCACTGTGGGTGGACCTGAATTAATTTTGAAATTTCTTTGAGCCTTAATTTTCTATGTGTGTGAACAGTAATCTTTAATCGCAGTTCCTACGCCCTTTGGCAGTGAAAGTGAGTGAAGTCGCTCAGTTGTGTCCGACTCTTTGCGACCCACCAGGCTCCTCTGTCCGTGGGATTCTCCAGGCAAGAATACTGGAATGGGTTGCCATTTACTTCTCCAGGGGAACTTCCCGACCCAGGGATCGAACCCAGGTCTCCTGCATTGCAGGCAGATGCTTTAACCTCTGAGCCACAGGGAAGCCCAAAGCACCACCAATTTTGAATTAATTTGTATTTTCCTTAAGAAAGGCTCCCTCAGAGTTTATTTATGTACCTGGATCTGCCTTTTGCTACCTTAATTTTTTTCTCCTTCAAATGTGATGATTTCAAATTGTGTCCAACTTAGAGGTACTTAACTTTTGGAGGAAAAAAATGCAGAAATAATGTGTGTTAGTTGGTAGAAATTTTATAAGATGAAGAAAAATTACGATTTTTATAATTTCTACTCCCAGGGAAGACACTTGATATTTTAGTGATCTCTTTTCAGTCTTCTCTGTGCACATACATAGTTCATTAAAAGAAAAAGATGAGGCTCGTTNATAATACAGTTATATCTAATTATCTTCCATGACATAATTTTATTTTTTTCTATGAGATTGACTTTTTATTTAGATTCCTCATGCAGTATTTGTCTTTTCTGCCTGGCATATTTCACTTAGCATAGTGCCTTCAAGGTCAATCCATGTTGTCCCAAATAAGTAGGGTTTCCTTCGTTCTCATGACTGAATAATATTCCATTGTGTCTGTGTGTTCATTTTCATTTATTCACCCATTGATAGACACTTTTTTCCATATCTTGGTTATTAACAATATGCTGCAGCGAACATGGGAGTGCAGAACTCCGTTCCATATCCTGCTTTCATTCTGGGGATACATACCCAGAAGTGGGGTTGCAGAATCATGTGGTAGTTGAATTTTAATTTCTTGAAGAACCTCCATGCTGTTTTCCATAGTGGCTACACCAATTTGCATCCCGACGAACACTCCGCTAGGGTTTCCTTTCTTCCACATCCTCCCCAGTATTTGTTATTTCAGACTTTTGATGATAGCCATTCGAACAGATATGAGGTGATAGCATTCTGGTTTTGAGTTTCATTTCCCTGATGATGAGTGATGTTGGACATCTTTTTATGTATTTGCTAGTCTTTTGGATGTCTTTTTTGGGAAGATGTTTTTTCAGTTCCTCTGCCCACTTTTTAATCCAGTTGATTGGTTTTTTTGGCTATTTAGTTGTGGTTGTTTAAATGTAATCGATATTTTGGGTATTAACCCATTAGATATATGGAGTTAGAAATGTGTTCTCCAGTTTGGTAAGCTGCTTTTTCATTTCGTTGATGGTTTCTGTCTCTGTGTAGAAGCCTTTTAGTTTGATGTTGTTCTACTTGTTTGTTTCTGCTTTTATTGCCTTTGCTTTTTGGTGTCACATACAGAAAAGTCATTGCTGAGACTGATATCAAGGAGCTTACACTCTGTGTTTTAGGAATTTTACAGTTTCAGGTATTAAATACAAGTTTCTAATCCATTTTTTGTTGATTTTTGTGCACGTTGTAAGATAGGGATTCAGTTCATTCTTTTACATGTGGCTGTCTGGTTTTCCAATACCATTTATTGAAGAGACTGTCTTGTCACCATTGTATATGCTTAGATCCTTTGTTATAAATTAATTTATCATATTTTCATAGGCTTATTTCTGGGCATTATTGTCTTCCTTGATCTGATGTCTGTTTTTATATTAGTGTCTCTTATTTTTTGGAGCATAATTGATTTGCAACTACCATACTGTTGATCACTATAGTTTTATAATATAGTTGGAAATCAGGACATGTGATGCCTCCAGCTTTTTTTCTCCCCCCAAGATTCCTTTGGCTATCTTCAGTCTTGTGTGGTTCCATAGACATTTTAGGATTGTTTGTTCTGTTTCTGTAAAAAATGCTGTTGGAGGTTTGAAAGGGATAACATTGAATTTGTAGATCACTTTGGGTAGTATGGACATTTAAACAATGTTAATTTTTCCAATCAGTGAGCTTGGAATATCTTTCCCTTTATTTATGTCTTCAGTTTCTTTCATCAGTGACTCATAATTTTCACTGTACAGATCTTTCACTTCCTTGGTTTAAATGTATTCCTTCCTATGTATTTTATCCTTTTACATTTGGCATAATTTTAACCATCTTTAAGTGTGCCAAAAGTATAATCAACCAAGCTGTTGTTACCAATCACTGAGTTTGTTTCTAAAATGTCCTTTGTGGAAACAATACTGAATATATTTGAATATTAATATTTGTTTTGATTGTATAAGATCATTTCTTTTAACTGGACTTACTTTAGTATAACCACTTTATTTTTATGCGTTTGTCTATTTCTTGTTGTCTAGGTCTTCATTGCTGCACGTAGACTTTCTCTAGTTGCAGCCCGTTGGGGCTACTCTGCGGTGGTGTGGGGGCTTCTCGTGGTCGCTCTTCTTGTGGAGCAGGGGCTCTAGGCACACAGGCTTCAGTGGCTGTGGCTTGCGGACTCTAGAACGTGGGCTCAGTGGTTGTGGCAAACGGGTCTCCTTGCTCCGCAGCTTGTGGAATCTCCCCAGACACGTCCCTCGCCATGGGACCAACCCACGTCCCCTGCACTGGCAGGCAGATTCTCACTCACTCTACCACCAGGAAAGTCCAGTATACGTAAGCATTTGAAGCACTTTCAAAAGCTACTGCTGATTTTTTTTTTAATGTATCCTCACTGACCCGCAATATTATTTTAAAATATCGTTGTCTACTTAATAGGTGAACTGATATTCTTTTGTTTTTATTTTTTTGATTCCATACTATAGTGGAACGTTTTCTGTATATTAGTCCCTATTGTTTTTCTCATGTTAATTGCTAGCACCTGACTAGGAAGCTTTTTCACAGGAAAAAAGAAGTTTGTTTTTTCCTCTTTAAGCAGTTGCATTAGGCTGTATAGCACTCTGAATTTAAAAACACTTCAAAACAGTCTCCCTATCGCAGTGCACTAGGAGCCTTGATAGGAGAAGCTGGAGTGATGCGTGGTGCTTCACAGTTCTGACAGTGCACACCTGTGCCTGGACCTCATCCTCAGAGATTCTGACTTATGACGTTTTTAAAACTTCTCAAGCTCCTAAAGTGATTTTATTGTGCAGCCACCTAACCTCAGAAACTTAACCCCAAGGCCGCATCACATTTTTATAACCTAGAGGGCCCAGGGTTTTTATTTAAAGCATTCTATTTCATCTGTAGATGGTTATATTTTACAGTAATATTCATTATTCAGCATTTGTGTTACTATTATTCCTTGCAGGATCTGCATTGCATGCCCTTTGGAGATTAATTTCAAATCATTCCTTATACTAATAGGACTTAATAAACAGCATATTATGGTGTACACCATGAGACGTTCAAGGTACAATCGGGTGTGGCTCTCCCCTAGAATTCTTACAGTCAGGACTAGGAAAGGAGATGTACACAGAGGTATCAGTATGTTTGTACCGTAAAAGGCAGGAACAATGGAGGGAAGATGAGGGTGGATTGAGTCTAGGTGGAATAGTCGATTATTTCATGGAAATCTATGTTTAAGCTGAACCTTCAGTTCAGTTCAGTTCAGTCGCTCAGTCGTGTCCGACTCTTTGCGACCCCATAAATCGCAGCACGCCAGGCCTCCCTGTCCATCACCAACTCCCGGAGTTCACTCAGACTCACGTCCATCAAGACAGTGCACGTCCATCAAGACAGTGATGCCATCCAGCCATCTCATCCTCTGTCGTCCCCTTCTCCTCCTGCCCCCAATCCCTCCCATCATCAGAGTCTTTTCCGATGAGTCAACTCTTCCCATGAGGTGGCCAAAGTCCTGGAGTTTCAGCTTTAGCATCATTCCTTCCAAAGAAATCCCAGGGCTGATCTCCAGAATGGACTGGTTGGATCTCCTTGCAGTTCAAGGGACTCTCAAGAGTCTTCTCCAACACCACAGTTCAAAAGTATCAATTCTCTGGTGCTCAGCTTTCTTCACAGTCCAACTCTCACATCCATACATGACCACAGGAAAAACCATAGCCTTGAGTAGATGGACCTTTGTTGGCAAAGTAATGTCTCTTCCGATTGGTGGTGGCTTATTAGTTCCATGTTCCTTATCAGGATTTCCTGTCATAAAATAACTCATGCACATNCTGCAGAGCTTGAGTGGTAGCTTTGGTTGGTTGGTGAAATTTTGGTTACCAAAGAGCCTGCTTTTGCAAACGGTCTGAGTGAACTGCCTGTGAATAGGGTGGCAAAAAGATGCCAGTGCCTTTGTTACTTTGAAGTCACAACTCTAGTGCCTTTTTGCAAATGACTGCAGCAATGCTTTCTCCCACCCAGGCTGAAATAACTGCAGAGGAGTAAGAACCCTTGCAGCAATGCTGTTGGTAGAAGTCTTTTTATAAAAAGCCAGTTTATAATTGCAATCTGTATAGAAGGAATTATTTAGATTTTTAAAAGTAGGAAGAATATCTGACTGAATGTTTTGACAGTGGAATGTATCAGACACTTTGATTCTATATCACAGAAGAGATGTTCAAATTCTTTGCTTCAAATAAATCCTGTAGGAAATCTTAATAAATTATGTATGAAGCAGTGGATCTTTTCCTTTGTTGGCATAGCTTTCTGCTATTAATTAGGTTATTCAAAAGTAAATCACTTTATAATGTAAATTGGGAAAAATTATTGTGATAAATTTTTTCATAGGCTTAATATTTAAGATCTGTATTAAGTATTTATATTACTCTTTGGTCACTTTTAGATATCATTGAATAAAGCCTATAGGCAAATATTTCAAATTAAAGCACCATGATTTTTCTTTTAGATATAAAAGAAACTACTTTGGTCTTGTGAATACTCATAACATATACTCTTGATATTGAGTGTTTTCATTGCACTGTTTTTTGTTCCTTTCATTAAATGTCTGAAAACATGTTTTCAGATTGAGTATAGTTTTAAATGCTGCCTCATCTTTATGCATATTTATGGTAGCCAGCTTGTCAAGCCTCCCTACTCTCTGATCAGGATGGCAGTGGCTTTGTAAAGCACTCCAGGGTCAATGTATCTTAATTAGTGTTTATGTATTAGACAGTCATGAAAGAACCTTTAATTTTTGTTTTAGAAAATTTTTTTCAAGATAAGGAATTGAACTTGAATAAAACTAGCTTGGTTTTCACTGATAAATAGGCAATTTTATTCTTTATTTTTAAAACTATTTTTGCTGTAAGAATTATTAATCATGCATATCAGGGTTAATAGTCCTTAGAATCTCTTTTTAAAGTCTGATGAAAATTGTACCTAGAATTAAAGATGTTATATTGAATTTTTAAATGAAGTTTCTTTGTTTGTTGTAGTATGTATCTAAATTTTCTAGAAGATCCTTTGATATATTTTTCCAATAAGTTAAAGAAAAATTTAAGTGAAATTTAATAGCTAATGCCATTCATATCTTTGAACTCTGATATAGTTTTTGAGAGTTTATGGGTCTTATTTTTATATAAGTTGTCTTGTTCTACTATTTAAACAGCTCAGTGTAGCATGATTTTCATTTTACATGATAGATTATTCATAATTACGTACATTGTGACTTTATACGAGGTCATGTATTGTATGTAAGGACATAAAGAATGTAAGTCTTCTGTTTTGTTCTAACTCTGTAAAACTATTTTATAATGTCGCTTGTTGCATAACATACAAAATAGTATGTAACAGAAATTACTTGAAAAGCAATATAAATCAACAAATCATTCATTGAATGAAAAAGAAATTTCCGTTTTGAGTTTTTAGCTATGGTGTAGAATGCTTTGTAAAATACGTGGTAGCTAAGCAAGTGGAGATGCAGCAGTTTTCATAATGACATTCATAACATACTTTTTAAAGATCATCTTACTAATCAAATTAATACTTGTGCTAAACAGAACAGTATTAAATTGAGATTTTAGGGGGATTAAATAAGAAAGAGCTAAAGTACAAAAAGTTGATTTCTTTCCCTTTATATTTGTTATGAAGTACCTAATATAAGACTATACTGTTGGCTTTAGTGGTCTTTGAAATTATTCATTGTTAATTAATATGGGTGGCTCAGATGGTAAGGAATCTGCCTGCAATGCAGGAGACCTGGGTTTGATCCCTGGGTTGGAAAAATCCCCTGGAGAAAGAAATGGCTACCCACTCTAGTATTCTTACCTGAAGAATTCCATGGACAGAGGAGCATGGTAGGCTACAGTCCATGGGGTTGCAAAGTGTTGGACACAACTGAGCATCTAACATTTTTACAATTGATATGGTCAGAATTGAGTTACTGAGTTCAGAAGTTAAATATTCCTAAGTATGTCTGTGAAATGAATCAAAGCTATTAATTGCAGTCTTTCATGCCTTGCTGTTTAGATTTCTGCCATTTTCTCTATATTTAAAAGTAATCTCACATAATGTAGCAGTCTTCTTATATTAAATGTTTTCTTTAATTTTGACCTCCCCTGCTTTGTTTTTTTACTAATCTCTGAGTGTAATTTCACCTAGTACACAGGATAGGATAGGGTAATACGATGTAGAGAAGATGACTTGAGGAAATACATTCACTACGTAGTTGAGTACCTACTAAATGCCAGACAATACAAAGGTACAAGACATGGGAACTAACCTCCAAGAAACTTACAGTAGAACTATTTGAAATATTATTGCTACTGCGTTGAAAACACTGCTTTGGCTACTCCTACAATCTTTAAAGATTTATATTATCTAAAATGTCTTCTGACGTCAAGGAATGTGGTAGTTTGTTGTTTGAAACACAATGCCTTGTAAAATCTGCTTGGAATAGCAGATAATTCTGAAATTAAATTTCCTTTGAAGTATTAAGTGGATTGAATGTAAAAGATGAAGTGATTTCTAGATCTTCTAGCTGTAAGAGTCAATAATTTGTGGTTCTTGGTTTCTGTAAGGTTGAAAGTGAAAGTGAAGTCGCTCAGCCGTGTGCGACTCTTTGCAACCCCATGGACTGTAGCCTACCAGGCTTCTCCATCCATGGGATTTTCCAGGCAAGAATGCTGGAGTGGGTTACCATTTCCTTCTCCAGGGCATTTTCCCAACCTAGGGATCGAACCTGGGTCTTCTGCGTTGGAGGCAGGCGCTTAAACCTCTGAGCCACCAGGGAAGCCCCTGTAAGGTTAGAAGGAAAGTTACATAGATCGTTTCGTGTTTTGGTATAGGTGACATCTCACTTGTTAAGTATTAGGTATGTTCTTGAAAATTATTTTTGAAAGTCAAATCATGACATCATTAGTCCCACAAGGCAAGCTTTCATCCCTTTATTCCCACTTCCCTTATAGGCACTCATTCACATGTTTTCTTAAATATGCATTAATTCTTGTGAAATGTTCAGCATTTTGTGTCTTTTTTATAGTTAATGAGGGTTTTTTTAATTGTGGTATTTTTACCAGCTCAACCATTTCTAGGTGTATATATAGTTGTGTGGCATTAACTATCGTTGTGAATGTATCACACAATTCATCTCTAGTTCTTTTTCACATTCCCAAACTGAAACTCTACTGAGTAAGCACTGATTCTCCATTTCTTCCTCCCAAGTTCTGGCAACCACCATTCCATTTTCTATCCCTATGAATTTGACTTCCCTTAGAACCTCGTATAAGATTAGTCTTCAGGGTTCATCCATGTTGTCACATCTGTCAGAATTTCCACCTTTTTTGAGGCTGAATAATATTCCAGTGACACCACCCTTATGGCAGAAAGTGAAGAGGAACTAAAAAGCCTCTTGATGAAAGTGAAAGAGGAGAGTGAAAAAGTTGGCTTAAAGCTCAACATTCAGAAAATGAAGATCATGGCATCTGGTCCCATCACTTCATGGGAAATAGATGGGGAAACAGTGGAAACAGTGTCAGACTTTATTTTGGGGGCTCCAAAATCACTGCAGATGGTGACTGCAGCCATGAAATTAAAAGACGCTTACTCCTTGGAAGGAAAGTTATGACCAACCTAGATAGCATATTCAAAAGCAGAGACATTACTTTGCCAACAAAGGTCTGTCTAGTCAAGGCTATGGTTTTTTCAGTGGTCATGTATGGATGTGAGAGTTGGACTGTGAAGAAAGCTGAACACCAAAGAATTGATGCTTTTGAACTGTGGTGTTGGAGAAGACTCTTGAGAGTCCCTTGGACTGCAAGGAGATCCAACCAGTCCATTCTTAAGGAGATCAGCCCTGGAATTTCTTTGCAAGGAATGATGCTAAAGCTGAAACTCCAGTACTTTGGCCACCTCATGCGAAGAGTTGACTCATTGGAAAA